>JAASGM010000317.1:0-23157 GCA_023334215.1 Globisporangium cystogenes | reverse complement strand
CCCCCCCCCCCCCCCCCCCCTCCTCTTGTTCCTCGCGAGTGGCCATGTCGATCCACTTCAAGTTCAAGTCCGCGAAGGAGTTCGACACCGTGACGTTCGCGGGCACGGTCATCCGCGTGCTCGACCTCAAGAAGGCGATCATCGACAAGAAGAAGCTCAACAAGGGGCTCGACTTCGACCTCGTGATCACGGACGCGCAGAGCGGCAAGGTCTACGACGACGAGACCATGCAGCTGCCGCGCAACACGAGCGTCACGGTCAAGCGCATCCCGAGCCAGCCGGGCAGCGGGCTGCTGGCGCGCATGAAGGCCGAGGCCATGGCGGCGGCGGCGGCGGCCGCGCCCGTGCTGGTCGCGCAGCCGTCGCCCGCGTTGGTGCCCATGGGTGGCGGTGTGCCGGGGATGGCCGTGCCGCCCGTGTCGCTCGGCGCCGCTCCGACGGTTCGTGGGCTCGTGTGGATCATTGGATGGGCGGTGATGTGGGAGATGCTGATCGCTGCGCTGTATGCTGCTGTTGCTCTGTCGTGTGTGTCGCTTGTGTGTGTGCGTGTTTGCATCCTTCATATCCTGCGTATTGCATGTTTGCATCGAGCAGGGACCAGCGGAGACTGCAGGTGCCCAGACGATGGAGGACGAACTCGCGGCGCTGCAGTCGATCCATGAGCAGGCGGAGGATCTGCGCGGCGCGCGCCTTGGCAACAAGACGTGGACCGCGTCGGGCGGCAGCAACGCCGACAAGGTGATGAACTACTACTCGGGGGGCCGCGGCGGCGGCGCTGGCGGCCGCGGCTTCGTGGGTGGCGGGGGTCGCGGCCCGATGATGGGCGGCCGCGGCCCCGGCGGCGAATTTGGCCCTGGCCGCGGAGGCCGCGGCGGGTCGATGGGGATGATGGGAGGTGGCGGGCCGCCCGGCATGCACTCTGGGGGGCTCCAGGCGGCGAGCGGGAACCCTCCCCCGAACTACGTGTGCTACCGCTGCGGGACGCCGGGGCACTATATCCAAAACTGCCCCACGAACGGCGACCCGGAGTTCGACCAGCACCGCGTGAAAAAGAAGACGGGGATCCCCAAGTCGTTCATGAAGGCCGTGAGCGACCCGAGCGAGATCCCCGTCGGCGCGGGCAAGACGGTCGTGAACGCACCCTGGGGAGGGCTCGCCGTCATAGAACCCCAGAATAAGAACTTCTCTAAATTAATGGCCAAGTCGGGCGGCTCGGCAACACTTGACCAATTCATTGCAAACCCTCCTGACCACTTAGCGTGCCCGCTCTGCAAGCGGCTCATGACGGACGCCGTGCTGATCCCGTGCTGCCAAGAGGTGCGTCTCCAGTTCTCCAGTTCTCCAGTTCTCCAGTTCTCCCCAGTTCTCCGTGTTGGATGTTCAGCAGAACTGACCGTGTTCGATGCCTCTCGCTTGCTCTCGCAGTCCGCGTGTGACGAGTGTCTTCGGGGAGCGTTGATCGAGAAGAAGTTGACGTGTCCGCTGTGCAACACGACCAACATGTCGCCGGAGAAGGTGCGGCGGAGGCTCGAGTCGCGACCGATCGGATGCGCTGGTTCCAGATCGCTGACTTTGTCTCTTGCTTGTGCTTCTTCAGCTGCTGCCGAACAAGGTGCTGCGGACTTCGGTCGACGAGTTCCTGCGTCGCGCGCGCACGGAGCAACAAGAGCGCGAGCAGCTCGTGAAGGAAGCGGAAGAGAAGGCGCTCGCGAAGCAGAAGGCCGAGATGGCGGTGGCCACCGCCGGGCGGCGGTCGGGCGAGAGCGCGGACGCGACGCTCGAGATCAAGAAGGGGAAGAAGGACGAAGAAGAAGAAGTGGAGGAAGAAGACGAGTTCGGCGGCGACATCTTCGGTTCTGCGGACGAGAACGACGAGGCGCAGCAGGGCGGAGCTGCTCGCGCTTCGACTTCCGGCGGCCCACAGATGCCGCCCCTGCCGAGTGGTGCAGGCGAGCCGAGAAAGTCAGGCGGTGCGGACGGTGCGGGCCCCAAAGACGGCGAAGGTGATCGCCAGAACCCGTCGCAGTTGGCGCAAGGTCCGCCGGGCAGTCAGATGCCGTGGCCAATGGGACCTCCTCGCGGACCTCCAGGCATGGGCTTCCCGCCTCAAGAGCCCTGGTTCGACGGCCCGCCGCGCGGTGGACCTGGTCCGTGGTTCGACGGCCCGCCGCCGCCGTGGTTCGACGGCCCGTTCCCCGGTCCCGGCGGTCCGCGCGGAGCTGTGAAGGGCGGACGCGGAGGTCGCGGCGGAGGCATGCCGCCTCCAGGATACTTCGGTCCACCTCCAGGGCACCCGGACTACTTCGGCCCGCCTCCAGGACATCCGGACTACTTCGGCCCCCCGCCGCCCTGGTTCGACGGACCGAGACCTCCGTTCGGTGGCGGTGGTCGAGGCGGCGGTGGCATGTGGTTCGACGGCGAGCGCGGCCCGCAACGCGGAGGAAGAGACGACGACGCGCGCCGCCGTCGCGCCGATTCACGCGACTTTGGCAAGGACGGCAGGCGTCCGGGTGACTCCAAGGGCGGTCCGGACGACAAGGGCGGCCGGGATCGCGAACGACGTCCAGGACGCAGCCGCAGCCGCAGTCGCGGTGGTGGTCGTGCGAGAGGCAGGACCGGGCAGCACGGCCGCAGCCGCAGTAGGAGCCACTCGCGCTCTCGTCGACCGGATCGCGAGCACTCGCGCTCGAGACGCTCGCGCAGTGCGAGCCGCGAGCGCCGCAAGGACCGAAAGAGCGGCTCCCGCCCGACTTCGCCCCGCGACAGCAAGAGCGGTGCGCGTGCGTCCTCGGCGTCTGGCGATGCCAGCAAGCCGCCCGCGGAGGCGCCAAAGCCGTCGGTCGAGGATGTCAAGGCGGACCAGGTGGCCGCGCCTGCGATCGACCTCGACTTCCTGGACGAGAACATGGAGCAGAGCGAGAGCGAGCAGGTCGACGCCGCCCCCGCTGCTGCCGACGCCACCGCAGACTCAACCAGCAGCCCGATGAAGGTCGACGAAGTCAGCGCCGAGACGCGCAAGGACACTGACCACAGTGCGCGTGAGGCGTCAGCGCAGCGTCCACCAGCGGATCGTCGCAGCGACGCCGCCTCCAGCTCCCGCAAGCGGAGCGTGTCTCCCGGTCGGCGCAACCGGAGCGCGGAGCGTCCGTCGAGTCGCTCGGCGCGCAGTCGTTCGGCCTCACGTCGCCGGTCGTCAAACGATTCGTCGCGGCGCGGCAGGGGCGAGTCGTCGAGCGGAAGGCGCTCGAGGGATCGGGGCTCGTCGGTGCGCGATGGCGACCGCGACCGCGACCGTGGCGATCGGTCGAGAGACAAGGAGCGCGCGCGCAGTGGCCGCGCCCGCAGCAGCGAACGTGGTCGGGACCGGCGCGACCGGGACTCGTCGAAGCGCGGCCGCGACGACGGCGAGTCGGGCGACCCACGTGGGGACAAGAGAAAGCGTCGGAGTCCCGAGCGCGAGAGGCGCGGCGGCGGTGGTGGTGGCGGCGGCGGTGGCGAGAAGAGCAACGCGAGCGGGCGCGTGGTGACTTCGTCGAAGGGCGGCAAAAGCGGCGCCGGGTCGTCAGGCAACCCGAGCGGCGGACGCTCGCGCGACAAGAGCCGCGTCATCGAGTTTGACGACGACGCCGCGGGCGAGCGCAAGAAGTCGGGGTCGTCGCGGAAGCGCGGCGAGGACGCGCGTGCGGCAGCCAAGGCGAACGCCGAGAACCAGTCGAAAAAGCGTTCGGTGCTCGACCGCCTCGGGCCTGCGGTGTAGGCGACCGGCGACCGACGCGAGCGGGTGGCGTCACCGAGCCGAACGAGCTGCGTGGTGATGAACGCACCGTCGCGACGCCCCCGACACGAGAGAGAGAGAGAGAGAGAGAGACGAAGCATCATCCCGAACTGGACGCTTCTTTAAGCGCCAGGATCGGCAGCCGAGAGAACGACGCAGGAGGCAGGTAGGCAGGCAGGCAGACTGGCAGGCGCTCGTTCGTGCATTCCCACAGACACGAAGACGACGGGAGTAAGAGGAAGAGGAGACGCAGCAGGAGGACGAACACGGTAACAGCAGACGAATACAACGAGCCTTCCCTTTGCCCCCGCACACACTCGCCGTTCCTCCTCGAATCTATTCTGTTCGCATGGGGCTCTTCGGCCGCTCGCGTCGGCCGTCGTCGACGCGCATCGCGGAAGGCGGCAGCGGTGGAGACTCGGAGCTCGCGACATCCTCGTCGAAGGCGAAGGACGAGAGTGCTGGAGCGTCCAAGAAGAAGACTGACGACGCGCTCGATCTCTTTGGCGCCGATAGCGATGAGAGCGACGACGACGCGACCATCGACCGGTACGCGAACGGCGCAGCCCCCGACGACGACGACGAGCTCGATGAACAGCAGGCGCTCGAAGCCGAGAGCAAGAAAGTCTCGACGCTACTCTCCAAGGTGCGCCTCTGATCGAGTTCGAGAGAGTTCGAGCTTGTCTGGAGTTGATGACGACGACGTGCAGATGTCGCCGGAAGAGCTCTTCCGCAAGTACGACACGGACGGCTCCGGGAACATCTCGGTGCAAGAGTTCCTCGCCATGGTGCGTACGTGGATGTGTGCGAGAAGGGAAGCATGTCGGTGTTTAGTGGAGCTGAGCTGAACTCGACTTCGATTGACGCGTTCACACAGCTCCCAGACCTCGGGATCAACATGTCGGAGGCCAAGGCGATGCGCATCTTCCGCAAGTGCGACACGGACGGCGGCGGTGAGATCGACTTGAACGAGTTCAAGATGGCCATGTTCGCGGTCGACCCGGTCTCGGGTAACACGCTCGGGTTCGCTCCGTCGAGCCTGCTCTCGCCCCAGGACGCGTTCGAGCTCTTCGACACAGATGGCACGGGCCAGATCGACGAGCTCGAGTTCGCCGACGTGCTCAAGTACTTCGGTATGGACGTGAGCGACGAGAAGCAGGAGACGATCTTCCGCAAGTACGACAAGGACAAGAGTGGCTACATCGACTACAAGGAGTTCCGCGCCATATGGCTGCGCCTCGCGAACGTACGCGAGGAGCTCGCGAAGCGCGGCGTCGACGTTCCCAAGTACACGACACCTTGGAAGCTCCAGCAGATGCTCGAGAAGGTGCTCGACGAGGAAGAAGCGCGCGAAGCGCTGGTGCTCGCGGAGGCTCAGCGGTTCCTCCAGAAGCAGCGCGAAAAGGAACGTCGCACACTGCTGGGCAAGAAGGCGGTCGTGCGCGCACAGGACGAGCTCGCGGCCGCGCTCGACGCCGCCGGGCAGGTGTACATCTTTGGTGGCGGCCGGTACGACCAGTTCGATGGAGAAGCCGTCGTCCGCGACGAAGAGCTCTTCCCGGGCTTCGCTGCTGTGCGCGAGATCTGGTCGTTCCGTGTCAACCCGAAGCCCCAAGATCTCGCGAAGACCGATGAAGCAGGTGAGAACGAAGCGAAGGCGCGCGAGGCAGAGAAGAAGAAGCTGAAGCGAGGAGCAGGCGGCATTGACGATAAGGAGGTACAGAGGAAGAGGAGGCTGAGGAAGCTCGAGGAGAGCAAGCCGAAGGAGCGAGACCTGTCTAAGTTCGTCCGGCGGCGGCCAGAGAACAAGCGCTGGAAGTTCCAGAGCCCACCGAAGCTCAACCACCAGACGTTGCGCGCGCTCCAGCACCACCGCGGGAGCAGAACTGAAGACGACGAGTCCAAGGCGACTGCAAGTGCCTACTCAGAGGTAGAGTCGATCGAGAGCGCGTCGCCTGGGACGGACCAGGCGACCAAGCAGCACGATGAGGACAAGGACGATGAGGACGACAACCATAGGAACGAAGAGCTCGCCAAGCTTTTCTTCGAAGACCGCGAGTTCGTGCGCAGCCTTCGTTTCCGCCTCGCGAAGATCATGACCAACACGGGGCTTCTCTGGGGCCGAGGCGTCGTGCACGCGTCGATCTCCGAGAACGTCGCGTTCGTCGTCACGGAGTCGGGTGCTGTGCTCACGTGGGGAGGGAAGAGCAACAGCGCGTCCTGGGAGTCAATCGTGAAGAAGGCGGCGGCCGACTTTGGCGATCCGGACTCCGATGGCGACGAAGGTTCTCCGGCTAGAACTTCGACAGAAGAGCATCCCCGATCCAAGGTCACCGCACGCTCGGCGATGCAGAAGATGGCAACGCCAACTCAAGTGAGCGACTGCGTCTGCTTCGAGGCGTTGTGATGGTGCGTCGAACTCACTCGCGTCGCGTCAGCTGCAAGGTTTGAAGGACCCGGAGATCGAGGCGCGCGAGGAGGAGCTGCTGGTAGCGCAGCTCCGTGATCAGGAAGCCGACGAGCGATACGAGAAGTGCGTCGCTCCTGCTGCTGTCATCTCTCTTTGTCAGACTGATGGTGGCTTTCCTGGACTCGTACAGACTGAAACGAGTCGTGATGTACTACGGCGTGTGGGAGCCGCCCCCGAGCAACGCCACGCGCGTCTTGTTCATGGAGCAAGTTCTGGTACCGAAGTTGGAGTTCGAGGCGATGCTCCAATCCGTTCAGCTCCGAGGACTCGAGATCGAGCGGATCACCAAGATGGATCTCATCTTGTTGCTCGGCGAGTGCTTCGAGCTGGAGGTCGAAGTTCGAGGCGTGGAGGGCCATGACGCGTTGCGTGCGACTGAAGAACGGATCAAGGTATCAAGTGGCAACTCCTCGGCTGTCGCCGCTTCTCTCGTAGGACGGTAACTAACACAGTTTTGGGTCCCTCCCTACACAGACCTACAGCCTCGAGAAGCAACACAGCAAGCTGGTCGAACCGGTACACGATCGCAAGTAGCACTCGGGCGTTCGGATGGTCGCTGACTCTGCTCTCCACGTGTCTGTTGCACAGGAGAAGGAGAAGATGCTGCAAGACGTACGTCCGACAGGTCACATGAACACTCGAACAGTAGCTCACGACGTCTCTGCCTCGATCGGCGCAGTGGAAGAGCCTCCGAGCGCTTCGAGAAGAGCGTTTGGCCCGCGTCGAGGAGCAGAAGACCCAGAAGCTCGTCGATCGGATCCGTCGCGCGGTACACTCGTGACAACCGCTCGTCATCTCTCGCTGCCGCCGAACGCTTCTCACGCTCACACGTGTGGATGCGTCACTAGGATCACGCGTTCGAGACGCAGGCTGCGCGACGCAAGGTGCAGATGGAGGACATCACGCTTGAGTACACGACACGCGGCGAGAACCTCAAGATCGAACTCAGCGGAGTCACGACAAGGTGGGCTACTCTCATGTTCGTTGTCCACGCATCGCGCTCACTCAAGGCTCAATCTCTCGCCGACAGAGGACCCCCATTGCACTCCCCACGCGGCCGAACGGTGTGCATCAACGTGTCCGCTGGCTAGGATGGGCTGTCAAGCTGACCGTCAACGCGCGCAGGCTGTTGCCAGCATCTCAGCTGGTAACTCGCACGTCGCGCTGCTGTTGCATGACGGGTGCGAGTGCTGCATCATCTTTCGTCGTGTGCGCTACAGTGAGACTCACGGATGCCTGACGACTGCGTAGCTCGATGTACACGTGGGGGAGCGGCGCAAGCGGTCGGCTCGGGCTGCACCAGAACGCGAGCGGCAAGCTCTGCTACGACAGCGATCATCCCCAGCGCGTCCAAGCATTCCAGGTGGGGGCGAGCCGTGGCAGTTCGCAGCACGATGTCCGATGCTCACGGCTCTTCGTATGAACTCAACTAGGACGTGGACATCCGCTACGTGTCATGCGCGCACTCGCACAGCGCAGCCGTCAGCTCGGACGGCGATCTGTACACGTGGGGGTCGGCGGTGTCGGGCAAGCTGGGAGTGGGCATCGTCGAGGACAAGTTCGAGCAGTTCTCAGCGCTCCCGCTGCTCGTCAAGTTCCCAGGGAAGCGCAAGATCCGATCCGTGTCCTGCGGCGCGGCGCACACCGGCGTGGTGTCGACGGCCGGCGAGCTTTTCATGTGGGGCAGCGCGAACGGCGGCCGTCTTGGGCTCGGAACTGAAGTGACTGACGCGGTGGCCGTCCCAACGCTCGTGCGCGAGCTCGCGGCGAAGCGGAATGTGAGGGTGTGGCAAGTCTCCTGCGGCACAACACACTCCGCCGTGTGCACGGAGGTCGTGTCCAACTTCGAGAGCGGCAGCAAGAAGCTGCAAGGCGGCCAAGTGTTCGTGTGCGGCAGTGCGACACCGCTCGGGAGACACGTTCCGACGTGGGAGTGCGTGCCAGAGCTCGACGAAGTTGGGATTCGGCAGGTCGCGTGCGGTGTCAGCCACACGGCGGCGGTCTCGGCATACGGCGAGCTGTACACGTGGGGGAAGAACCAGAACGGCTGCACGGGACACTCGCTCACTGTGCGTAGTTCGTGTGATGCGAGTCGAGGACGTGTGACGATGGGCCTGACACTGGGTGTGTCACCAGCACACCTTTCTGCGGAAGCCGAAGTTGCTCAAGTCTCTTCACGTGGAGCCGTACAACTTGGCGTTCGGAAAGCCGTGTCGACAGATCACCGTCTACAACGAACAGGGACCGCAGCTGGCAGTCAACGGCGACGTCGGCGGCAAACTTGGCTCATGCATCCACACACACGTACGGCTCAGTGTCACGATCACGAGCGTGTTTACCGTCTGAGTCTTCGATCGGTGCTTGTGTGGTGTCTCGACAGCTCGAAGAGAAGCCGTGGTGGGAGGTGAACCTCGGCCAGCCGGCGGTGATCGAGCGTATTCGAGTACGCGATGCCTTCTATGTCCGACACACACACAAAGTTGCGCTGCGTCTGACGGAGATCTTCACTGCCGCAGGTGTGGAACCGCACGGACGAGCCGCTGAACCCGTCGAAGGGCCGGGACGAGTACACGGCGCGGCTGTTTCCGTTCTGGATCCTCGTCAGCGAGTTCCCGTTCAAAGCCCTCGAGGGGAAGGAAGGGTACGCCGCTCGCTGCTCCTGTCAAACTCGTCGCTCTAAGTGTGCTGTCGTTGCTGGCTGTGCACGCAGGCTTCGAGCCGCCAAGGTGCAGTCCGGAGCGTTCGAGCAGTTCAGCGAAAACAAGCGCATGACCGAGTGGGAGCTTCCGACAGCCAACACCGTCGGTCAGTACGTGCGCATCCAGCTGCAGAAGCGCAACTTCCTCCACATGGCCGAAGTGGAGGTGTTCGGCGTGTACTCTGCGTTCAAGACCGTCGGCCGCGTCGGCGCTGTGCACTGCACGCACGACGCGACGATGGTCGTCGTGCCCCCGACAAGCCACGAGAGGCAAGTAGAACCGTCAATCTGCTCTGGCAGACATACTCGCGATTCTTACGTCGTATGTGCTCGCGACAACACGCAGCGTGCTCGAGTACTACTACTTGCGCGCGATTCAAGCGGACGCCGACAACGCAACGATCCTGCGGCAGTTCGAGGCGTTCGAGAGTGCCCACAGCAAGTTCGGACGCGGCGACACCGAGGTGCTGCGCGGCCCATGTCGCCTCTGTCGCGTGTTTCGTCAGTGCGAGCTCTGTGAGCTGTACACCCAAACGACGCTGCTAAGCCACTTCAAGAGTGGGGACGACGGTGAGCTGCCTCCTCGAGTCGTCGGAGATCGCAGAGGACTTCAGGTGTGTGCTCATTATCCTGTATGAGCAAACCCGTCATGAAGATCGCGACCGGCACTCACTTTCACGTGCGTCTACTAGGAACTGATCGCGATGGTGGTGGACGAAGATCAGCTTGAATCGGAGGAGCAGGAGAAGTTGCGTACACAGGCAGAGGCTGCACGACTAGCAGAGATGGAGCGCGAACGAGCGGCCGTCAAAGCCAAGCAGCTCGTGGAACTGGAATCCAAGCAGCGGCGCGGAGTGCTCGCCGCGTTCCAACGCCCCAGCGTCTCGGTGCTCACGAAGCTGCCGTTCCGGAAGGCGAAGCCTCCGAGTTGAAGCTTTTAGAGACATTCAGAGTAGCCATTTAGAAAGAGACCATACAGCATTCAGTATCTAAATCGAATCCAGTTCCCGCGCTTTTGCGTGTTCAAGCGATAGTGACAAAATACAGGGAGTAGAGTACCGTATATCCTTCTTTTTGTCACTACCTCTGTGATTTGGAGCACCAACTCTTTGGCGCCAAAAAGGAGCTCATTTTTCGCAAGGACGAACACCTCAGCGTGCTGCTCACCTCGCGCAACTCGCTCGCCTGCCGCCTGTCGCCTGTCGCCGCCCTCGGAAAATGCTGCTGAGCGCCATGCGCAGCAAGGCGCGTCACGCAGTCGCTGCCTCGTCGCAGGAGAAGCCGCTGCCGCCGGCGCCAGCGCCCACGAGCACCAAGAAGCAGCGCTCGATCCACGACTTCTTCGCGCAGTGCGTGTCGGCGACTCTCGAGCTGCTCCGCCGCCGCTCGTCCCGACTGACCGACCCGCACTCACTTGTTGCTGCTGCTACCACCTTTAGGGACATTGTGCGCGAGACGACGCGCAAGAAGCGCGAGCCGGCGGCCGCGAGCCGCATGACGCGCGCCGATGTGGCGCCTGTGACGAAGCGCATCGACTACGACTCGTCGTCGAGCTCCGGCATGGACGAAGACGAGAGCAGCGAAGGGAACTCGCTGTCGCAGACCAGCGAGCCGACGCCAGTAGCAGGCACAGCTGCAGCTGCTGCTGCAGCAACCGCTACGCCTGCGCCGCTACCCCCGAGCCACCACGCGCACCCGAAGCCCAAGAAGATCGACTTCTCGAGCCAGCGCAGCGAGCCCGACGGCGAGCCGTACGAGATCCCTGGCGCCGCGCGCTCGGTCGTGAGCTCGCAGCAGTTCCTCGAGAACCTCTCGGCGCCGCACTTCGACCGCATGTACAGCCAGGACGAGATGGACTTCCTGACGCCCATGGACCAGCCGGTGCTGCACCTGTCGCACCCGACGACCCCGTCGCCGCTCAAGAAGCGCCAGCGGCGCAATGACGACTTCGTCGACCGCATCCGCGAGGAAGAGGTGCAGCACATCACGCAGGACATGACGCACATGGACGTGTGCCACCGGCTCGGCGTGCAGCCGCCGCCGAGCTTCTCGAGCGACTCGATGCCCTCACCGCGCCACTTCCTGCCGCCGACACCGCACAAGCTGGCCGAGACGCCCGCGCGCACCTTCCTGCCGAGCAAGCGCCGATCGCGTCCGGACAGGTAAGAGGGGGGAAAGGATGCTTAGCGACTCATCGTGACACTGACGATGGAGCTGACGATCACCTGTGTTGTGATGTAGCAACGAGGGCAGAAGCAGCAACGACAGCGCGGCGTCGAGCGCGCAGGCGGTCGAGACGTTCGTGAACCCGTTCGCTCCGACTCCCGCGTCCGACGCGAAGAAGAAGCGCTCGACCCGCAAGCGCCAGTCGTTCCCGACCGCGTGGAGCGCGGGACTCGGCGGCGCGCCACTCTCCAAGTACCTCTCGGACTTCACGGAGCTTGAGCTCATCGGCTCGGGCTCGTTCTCCAAGGTCTTCAAGTGCATGAAGAAGATCGACGGGTGGGTCTACGCGGTGAAGAAGAGCAAGCGCCACTTCCGCGGCAAGGCCGACGCGTACGTGCTCCTGGTTAGCGATGAGCAGCTCTTGCGTGAGGATGCTGCCGATACTCAGACGTGTGGGTTTGCGTGCGCTGCCACAGCGAGCGAGCGCTCCGAGAAGTCCAAGCGCTAGCAGCGCTGAGCTCGAGCCGGCACGTCGTGCGGTACTTCGACGCGTGGGTCGAAGACGATCTGCTGTACATCCAGCTCGAGAACTGCAGCGGCTGCAGCCTCGGCGGCTTCCTGGACAAGTTCAAGCCGCACCACGTCCCCGAGGCCGTGCTGTGCAAGATCCTGTGCCACCTCGCGCAGGCGCTGCTCGACATGCACGCGAAGAAGATGGTGCACATGGACGTGAAGATCCAGAACGTGCTCGTGGGGGACGGAGACATCTACAAGGTGAGTGCACTTTGCGTCGCTTTGAGAGAAGAGCGCAACAGCGGCCGCTTACTGATCCATGTTGTGTGTGTTGCGCCAGCTCGGAGACCTTGGGACGGTTGCGCACATGGATGGGAGTATGGAGATCACCGAGGGCGACAACCGGTATCTCAGCCGGTACGCTCCCCCTGTCGAACCTGCCAGCAGCCAACAGCGTCACGCTAACTCGTTGCTGGCCGCTTGCTGTGCGGCTTGGACTTGACGCGGCAGGGAGCTGATGGAAGGGAGCCGTACGAACTTGCGCGCAGGCGACATCTTCGCTCTCGGCGCCACGATCTACGAGCTCGCGCTCGGCTCGACGCTCCCGAACGGCGGGGAAGACTGGCAGCGTATCCGAGACGGGGACCTGGTGATGTTCCGGTGCGTTTGTCCGTCACAAGCACGTGTGAGCGAACGCTTCTAGGAGATCTGACTCGTGTGTCCTTGTGGTCTGGTGGACGCAGCCAGTACTCGAACTCGCTGCAGCACCTGATCGCGAGCATGATGCACCCGGACCCGCTGCAGCGGCCGATGGCGGACGAGATCCTGCAGCACGAGGTGGTGCTTCCCTTCCGCTCGTGAGCCGCCTATTTACTGTGTGCGTGAGAGAGAGCGAGGAAGCGAGAGGATCGAGAGCTAACGGAAACACGACGGAGCGCACCGGAGACTGCGAGCGAGTGCGTGTTGGTGATGTCGACGGGCGTCGGAAGAAGATCGGACGCGTGTCACCTCACGATCCGTCGCCGACGAGTCGTCGTCGACCCGGCCGCAAGTCGCGGTGTGGCATGAGACTCGATCCGCCTCCAGGCTCGCGATGCGTCCGAGCGCTGGGAGCTTCGTTCGTGTGTGTTCCCTGCGGGTCCTCCGGCTCCTGGTGCTGCTGCTGCTCCCGCTTGGTACGCCTGCGTTCACATCGTTTAAGCGTTCGAGCTCACTTCGAGTGGCTGAAGCCACACCACCGTGTCTACCGCAGCATCCGCGTGGCGGCAGTGGACTTGGACCGGGAGCAACGGCCCTGGCGCGCGGCGTGGCCACTCGCTGTGCGTGTACAAGAGCCAGCTGATCGTGTTCGGGGGCCGCACGGAGGACACGACGAAGACGCACATCCCCAAGACGTATGAGATCCACAAGGTGGACGGCACGCTCGAGTTCCTCTCGTACGAGGACAAGATCGCGCGACCCACCGACAGCACGGAGGTGCACGTGGCCGTGCATCTCAACGACGTCTGGAGCTACGACATCAGTGCGTCAGTCCCGCGCTCGCCTGCGTGAGTAGCGCCGGAGGATCTCTTTGAACTGACGTCTGCCTGCCTTCTCGTACTGCAGACTGCACGCGGTACGCGGACGAGAGCTGCCGCAACTCGACGTGGCGCCTGCTGGACGGAGGCGCCGAGTGGGGCGGCTGCAAGAACGTCTTCAACGCGCACGTGTGCTCGCACCCGTCCGAGCGCTGGCTGCACCGCGCCGAGGTCTTCAGCGACGACTCGATGATCGTCTACGGCGGCTTCAGCCGCGTCTGCGAGGACTACTGCGACGACATGTGGCTCTTCGACTTCACGGACAACACGTGGACCGAGATGATGGAGATCGGGAACGCGGCCGCGGGGCCCGGCAAGCGCTTCAAGTTCTCGAGCGTGGTCGTGGACGACAGGATGTTCGTCTTCGGCGGCTTCCGGCTCTGGCACGGCTTCGCACACGAGAACAGCGTCGAGAACGACTGGAGCAGCACGACGCAGTACCCCGTCGGCGGCTACCTCAACGACCTCTGGGTGTACGACAAGACCTCTAACAAGTGGACGAACCTCACAGAGACGGCGCTCTGCCCCGACCTGACGCTGCTCGACTTGTCCCTGGACGTCGACACGGAGTGCACGCTGACGTGGCCGCCAGGACGCGCGGGCCACGCGGCCGTGTACTTCGACCAGGCGATCTTCGTGCACGGAGGATACCGAACGTTCTTCCCGTACCCGTCGACGTCCGGGCGAGGCGCGGGGCGAGGCACGCTCACGATTCGAGAGACAGGCTTCATTCCGTACCCGACGCACCCATACTACCTCGACGACTTCTGGCAGTATAACCTCACCACGGGACTCTGGACGGAGGTCAAGGCGACCGAGTCGGCGGCGTCGTCGAGTGAGCCGGATCGGCGGCTGCAGAAGATCCCACCACCTCGTCTCGACCACACGCTCGTGGCTGCGAACGACGTATTCCTGCTCTTCGGGGGGTACATCTCGAACCACTTCTACGACGACACGTGGCAGTTCAACACCAGTGCGCTCCGCTCTCTGCTCGTTGGTTCGTGTTGTGTGCTGTTGTCGAACGCGCTAACGCGCAGATCGTGTGTGTGCGTGGTGCAGGCGCGAACCGCTGGGCGAAGCAGAAGACGTTCGTGCACGCGCTGTACCCGAACGCTTGCACCGACGACTTGGCGGCGCGCAAACTCGAGCACAGCGGCAACTACGCCGCGTTCGTGCCGCCCGTTGGTCTCCAAGACACCCTCGACGGCTACTACTTCGTCAAGGAGCGGTACTACGGGACGCTGAAGGTGTAGCGTCGACCCAACATGCGGCGCAGTTGGCACTTGCTTACGGGTCGCTGTGTTCTTGTTGCACTCCTTGCAGTTCTCCGTGTTCGCAGAGCCCACACGGTTCACCGACGAAGAGCAGATGCTGGTCGTGCAGGCGCGGCGCCAGGCGCCAGGCTGGGACGGCTGCCGCGACCGTGTCGACGGTCGCCTCGACCTCCCTCAGGAGCTGCAGTGGTCGCATCCTTCACAGCGCGCCGGACACATGGCCGCGTACCACGCTGGGTTCGGCAAGACGTTTGTGTTCGGCGGCTACGGCTTCCAGCGCGAGTACCTATACCAAGTCGAGACGACGTACGAGAGCGCGTCGCTCGGGGATCTGTGGCAGTACGACCTGACTATGTGCCCGAAGAACTGCTCGCTGCACGGCCACTGCCACGTCGGCAACTGCCGCTGCAACGACGGGTACTACGGTGAGGACTGCTCGAACTCGACGTGTCCTGGGAGCTACTGTCGCTACGACGAAGTGGAGCAGACGCAGCTGTGCACGCACTGCTGCTTCTCCGGCTTCGAGCACACGGACAACGACACGTACGTGGAGAACATCCAGAAGTACCCGTGCGCGGCCGACAACCTGCACTACTCGAACGGCATCTGCGACGGCTTTGGCAAGTGCATCTGCCGTCCGCCATTCATCGGCGACGACTGCTCGATCCGAGACTGCGGCTACAACTGCTCCGGCCACGGCTACTGCTCCGTCGAGTTCCCCAACTCGCGCTGCCTGTGCGACGAAGGCTGGTTCGGCAAGTACTGCGGCGCGCGTACGTTATTGTGTGCTGCGATGGCTTGCGAGGTTGGCAAGTGTGACTGGCTTTCGGGAGTACGTGTACTGACGCTCGTGACGCGATGGCTTCCTCCTCTCAGAGATGTGCCTGAACAACTGCTCGTACCCGAACGGCGTGTGTGTGAACGGGAGCTGCTACTGTGCAATGGTGTACGAGCCGTACAACAAGTCGCTCGAGTACTTCCCGCTCATGGGCGAGGACTGCTCGTTCTTCATCCCGTTCGCGCGCGCGATCTCGACTGTGCGCGCGTCCGCGCTCGCTCTGGTGGTCGCCGCAGCCTTGGGGATCTGGGTACTCGTCTAAGAAACTCGTGTCGAACGTAACATCTGTTCCATCCACTTCGACGATACGACTGGCGAGTTCATTGTGCAGTGTGCCCTGGGGTTTCGTTCGCCCTTGAAAAGTCGCACTTCGACCTTCACGGACTCGACCTCCGTTGGCATCAGCCGGTCGGGTGGAGCTCGTCGAGATGCCCATGTACGGCGGCGGCTACGGCCAGCAGAAGCACGGGCTCATGGCGGACGACGAGGACGACGAGGACCTCTACGAGGGCTTCAACTTCAGCATCGACCTCGCGCCGCCGCAAACTGCGGCCGCGAACAGCTACCAGGCGTCCTCGTATGGCGGCGTGCCGGCCTCGCGCGGGGGCTACAACCCGCCAGGCACTGCCTTCAGGTGCGCTCTCGGCAAATGGATTGCCGGGGATCTGCCTAGTTAACTGACCATCGTGAGGCGCCGGAAGAGCTCCGCCGACGCAGATGGGGCGACAAGCGCCGGCGTCTCGCATGGGCACCGCGCAGCAAGGCGCCGGCGAGGCGCGTCCGATGACTTCGGTCTCTGGCGCTGGCTTCTCGGTACGCTCTTTCGACGCTGAGGACCCGCGTGTGTTACGTTGCTGACGCTGTTTCTCTGCTTGCTTTTTGCAGTCGAACCCCAAGACTGCAGGCGGTCAGCGCATGTTCGACCCGCTCGGCGAGGCGCGCAAGGGTGGCGCTGCACCGGCGCTCGTCGAGAAGACGGAGAACTCGCCCAAGGAGACGGCCAAGGAGCTCGAGAAGGCAGTGAACACACTCATCGAGCAGTCTGCCGACGCGATCCAGAAGCACCAGTACGAGGAGGCGCTGCATCTGGCGAAGGACGCAGGACGCAAGGAGCGCGCGTTCAACAAGCATTGCGAGACGAACGCGCTCACGGACCTGCTCAACGTCGACCTCACGTACGCCGTGTTCTTCAACCTCGCGAACGCCTACCACCTCAATGGGCTCTGGAAGGAGGCGATCCAGTCGTACACGCCGATCGTCAAGAACAAGCAGTACGCCAACGGCGGCCGCCTGCGCGTCAACATGGGCAACATCTACTTCGAGCAGCAGCAGTTCCCGACGGCGATCCGCATGTACCGCATGGCGCTCGACCAGATCCCGAACACGAGCAAGGAGATCCGGTACAAGATCAAGCGCAATATCGGCGCCGCGCAGATCAAGCTCGGCCACTACCAGGACGCGGCGGCGACATTCGAGGACATCATGGAGGGCAACGCGGACTTCCAGTCGGGCTTCAACCTCATCATCTGCTACTACGCGATCGGCGAGCACGAGAAGATGCGCCGCGGCTTCACGAACCTCATCGGTATCCCGATGGAGAGGCTTTCTGAAGAGGAGGAAGAAGAGGAGGCGCTCGCGAACGAGTCCAAGCACAGTGGCGGCGACGACGACGAGAACCGACACACGTCGTCGAAGGAGCACCTCCACTCGCTCAAGGCCGACGGACTCAAGGCCGAGATCCGTGCGCGGCGGAAGAAGGCAATGGAGTACATCCTCATCGCCGCTAAGCTCTGCGCGCCGGCGCTCGATAAGAAGGATTGGCTTGCCGGGTACACGTGGGTCATCGACGCGCTCAAACAGGAGAGCCAAGAGCACCTCGCGAGCGAGATGGAGATCTGCAAGGCGCACTGCTTCCTCAAGCAGAAGGAGTTCGAGAAGGCCATCGAGGTGCTCAAGTCGTTCGAGAAGAAGGACCAGGCACACAAGGCCATGGCGGCCACGAACCTGAGCTACCTTTACTTCATCGAGGGCGACACGAACCAAGCGGACAAGTACGCGTCCATGGCGGTGCGCCACCAGCGCTACAACGCCAAGGCGCTGGTGAACAAGGGCAACTGCCTGTACGTGAAGAACGAGTGCGAGCGCGCGAAGGAGCTCTTCCTCGAGGCCATCGGCGTCGAGGCCGACTGCATCGAGGCGATCTACAATCTCGGGCTCGTGAACATCAAGATGGGCGTGCTCAACGAGGCGCTGCAGGCATTCGAGAAGCTGCACAGCATCGTGCCGACCAACATCGAGGTGCTGTACCAGATCGCGAGCCTGCACGACATGATGGGCAACTACCGCAGCGCCGCCAAGTGGTTCAACATCCTCATCTCGTGCTTCGGCGGCGGCGGCGGCGGCGACAAGCCGGAGAAGAACGGCCGGCACCAGCACCAGTCCAAGAGTGTCGCGGACCCGGGCGTGTTCGCGCGCCTCGGGCAGATCTACAACAAGGACGACGACGAGACGCAGGCGTTCCACAATCACATGGAGTCGTACCGGTACTTCCCAATCAACCTCGACGTCATCTCGTGGCTCGGCGTCTGGTACGTCAAGAGCGAGATGTACGAGAAGGCCATCATGTTCTTCGAGCGCGCGAGCCAGATCCAGCCGACCGAGGTCAAGTGGCGCCTCATGGTCACGAGCTGCTACCGGCGCATGGGCTCGTACCAGAAAGCCATGGTGCTCTACGAGCAGATCCACCAGGACTACCCGGAGAACCTCGAGTGCCTGCGGTACCTCGTCGCGATCTGCAAGGACCTCGGCCAGCGCTGCGACGGCTTCCAGGCCAAGCTCGCCAAGCTCGAGCGCGAGAGCGCCGCCTCGATGAAGCTGCAACAGCAACAGCAGCTCCAGCTCCAGCAGCACAGCATGGCGGCGAGCCACTCGAATCGCAGCGTCGGGTCCGCAAGATCAGACGATGGTGGCGACGACCGCGGGTACGCTCCACAGCAGCAGCAACAACCGTCATACAGCGAGTCGCAGAGGCAGCCGCCGCCGCAGTACCAGCGCAGCAGCGACGCTGGAGGCGGCGGCGGAGCTCCTGGCGGGTACGCTGCCTCCTCGAGCGAGTCCCAATCCCGGCGCTTCCAGGAAGACGATGACGACGAGCCCCCGAGCCCTCACGTCGCGCCGCCGCCACGAGCAGCTTCGTACGACCGACCACTGGCACCACAGCAGCAGCAGCAGAAGCACCCGCCACCTCAGAAAACCGCACGACCCAAGAACGAAGGTACAGCGATCCGGCATGACCCGGGCTGCCAGACTGAGCTCGCGTGGGGGCTGACGTTGTCTTGTACGTGTGGGGGGCAGAGACCGACGACTGGGGCGACGCAGACGTGGGGAACCTCCTGGGAGACTGAGTAGTGGCGTGCGGGCAGCTCGCGGTCGGCACTGTAGCAAAGACGACAGAGCGCTTGGCGATCGTAAGCCCCTTGAAACGAACGCCGAGCGCGCTTCAGACACCACATTGTTCGCTGCTTCCGTTCGGTGCGATGATACGATAGACAACACTAATGCGTGCTCGTCTCATGCCGCCGCGTGTGCGACCAGCACGAGTCCGAGGATCGCGAGCGACGGCAGCCAGGACTTGAGAAACCCGGCGGCGTCCACGTAGCGGCCGCAGAGGAACATCCAGAAGCACAGCATCACCATGTTCCAGCGCTTGAAGCCGCCGTACTGCACGTTCTCGAGGCACACGGCGACGTGCGAGTGGCAGTTGTCGCAGCTGCGAAGCACGAGAGTGAGCGTCGCGAGAGCGACCAGTCGACATGCGCTCGCCCGTACCAGAGGTTGTGCATGCGCGTCTCGTAGAGTGCACAGCCCTTGGCGACCGCGTCGTCCCACTTGGCCGCCTGGTCGCGGCTCACGCGGCACTGCAGGTAGCGCGTGGGAATGCCGAACGCGAAGCTGTCGCGGCCGATCGTGTACGGCCCGGCGAAGTCGTAGATCACGCTATGGGGGAAGCGGCCATGTCGTCAGCTGCTTGCTTGCGCTCTCGGCGGCGAATTGCGGAATGTGCCAGCACGTGCGTGCGGAAACCAAGCAAGCGAAGGAGTGATGGTCACTTCAACCAAGCCGCACCCACCCGTCCGAGGTCGCGATGCCGAGGTGGCCGATGAACGGCAGCAGCCACGTGAGCACGGGGATCGGCGACCACACAATGCAGAACGGGAAGCGGTTGCGCGCAGCGTCCACCGGCGGCGGCGGCGCCAGGTCGCGTGCGGAGAGCAGCTGCGCCGCGTCTTCTGCGCGCATTTCGAGCGCCACGTCCAGTTGCTCGGCGGCGGCTGCGTCGTCTTCGTGCAGCTTGCTGTCGCCTGGTGCCATCTTTCGGGTTTGTTTTATCAAATTTCGATAGAGAGAAAAGCGAGGGATTCCCCACCAACTGAGAAACGCGATAGTGAAGTTATCAGGTATTTATTGATCTTGCGCATCATGGCACGAACACTCCTTCCTCCGGGTGCTGGCTCGCGCTCGCTCGCTGGTTGTCTCTACGCTTCGAGCTCCTCGAGCCCACATATACCTCCAGCATCCCTGGCAGTCGGTCGACGATCACTCTCGCTCTCACTCACACGGACGCGCGGCTCGTTGGCGGCGGCGGCGGCAGCTGCGGCAGGTGCTGCAACTGCGGCGCCAGCGCGCTGCTCCGGCCGCTCATCGTGTGCGAAGTGAGCGCGTCGTTGAAGTACCGATCGTGCTGCTGCAACTGCAAGCCGGCGTCGCTGCGCTCCATGACCACCATGTCCTCCGACAGCAGGTCCTCTGGTCCGATGACGCGCCGCTCGTCCACCTCGTGCGGCGGCCGCGATGACGCCCGCATGCCGAGCTCGAACGACCGCAGGTTCGCCTCCGTGAGCGCGAACGGCTGGTCCAGCTCCTCGTCGAGCGTCGACCGGAAGAACTGGTGCTGCTGCTGCTGCTGCTGACTCATCCGCGCGCCGACTGACGATTGCGTGAACATCGTGGACGAGAGCCCCGTGGCGCGGTGGTACGCCGGCGGCCCCGCCCTGCCGACCTTGGAGAGGCGCTCGTTCCCCTCGTACTCGGTCAGCTGGTGCTGCCGGTCGTGCTCGAAGGCGTTCTCCGAGATGGACGACGCCGACACGACGGTCTGCGTGTCGCCCATCTGGAGCTTGAGCACGGACACGGGGCGGTTCGACACATCGGTCACGCACAGTAGGCAGAACTGCTCCGACAGGAGCTTCTTCGAGTGCCAGTCGTACTTGAAGATGTGTCGGCGCGACGCGCAGCCCTTGCAGATGCGCTGCCGGCAGCCGGCGCACGGCCGCAGCTTGTCGAAGTACCCGGGACGCTGGTGGCAGTTGTCGCACGCGCCGCTGGCCGACACGACGCTCGACGTCGCGCGCGCCATGAGCTGCGTGAGCTTCTTGGCCTCGGCGCAAAGCGGCGTGCGCACGACGTTCATCCAGATGCCCGCGACGCCGTAGTCCGCGAGCCGCTGCGCGAGGAACCCGTTCGCGTAGAACTCACCCCAGAGGAAGCACTCAACGACGTTGTTGCGGCGGCGGTAGATGTAGCACGTCGACGTGTACGCGCGGCGGATGTTCTTGATGCAGTCGGCGGGCCACTCGGGGCGGTTGATCGACTGGAGGATGTGGTACGCGATCTCGTTGCCCTTCGAGTCCGTGGCGGAGCCCATGCGCTCGTACGTGAGCAGGTCGCGGGACTTGACGACCGTGCCGCCGAACGGCGTGCGCGCGGCGAACCACTTGATGCCGGCGAAGCGGTACGGCGCGTCGGGCGAGCGCGCCTCGCACACGTGGAAGACGCCGCCGTCGAGGAACTTGTACTTGATGAGCGCCTTGACGGCGCGCAGGTCGTCCGTGGAGTCGCAGTAGAGGCCGTCCATGACCTCGTCGACGGTGCCCGGGATGAGGCCCGTGCCCATCATGAGCGTCACGCGCGGGTTGCCGATGCCCTGGAGGTTGCGGTAGATGCTCATCTGCTTGCGCTTGCGCACGAGGGCCCAGTTGTCCTTGTTCACCTGCCCGTTGAAGTTGTCGTACTCCTTGAGCGTGCGCTCGAGCACGCGGCCGACGGTCACGTCGTAGTGGAGCTGCTCCTCCTTCGTGAGGTGGATCGTCGGGAAGAGCTGCGTGGACGCGCGCCAGGAGGACGACGAGTGCCGCTCGTCGCCGCCGTTGACGTCGACGTCGACGCCGGTGCCGCCGGCAGCGGAGAAGGACCCGCGGCTCGCGCTCATCGCTTCCTACTTAGTATGTGGGAGTGTCTGTGTGTGTGTGTCGGCGGCGCTTGTGACGCTGCGGCGCGAGAGGCGGACTGAGCCCAGAGCCCAGAGCGAGCGAGGGCGGCGCGGGCGGAGACTGTGTGGGCTGTGCATCGGCCACGCAGGATCGTCGTGGCATCGTGTGGGTGTCGTGCAAAGCCTCCGCATACAAAACTCAAGATATTTGCGCCGTTGTGCACCTCTCCAGGTTCACAAAAACTGCAGCACTGAACAGTGAGTAACGGCGGGCTCCGAGGTCTCCGCTGTCGACGTCAAGATCACGATCGACTTGGACGACCGCGACTTGCGGCGGGAGGAATCGAAGGTAAAGGAGCTCTTTCGCGTTACTCTTACGCACTCGCACGTACACACACAGACACAACGACTCGACTCGACAGCGCTTACCGCCGGCGCTGCGAGCCGTAGAGGTCGTCGAGGAACCGCTGCTTCTCCACGTCTCCTCCGCAGCGCAGCTCCGGCGCGAAGACCAGCTCCTGGTGCATGCGGGTGAGCGTGCCGCTGAGGCCCCGACTGCTCTCCATCTGCGCGGCTAGGTCCAGGTCTAAGTCGAACTCGCCGAGCCCCTCGGTGCGGCGCTGCGCCGCGGAGTCGTGACCCTCGCTCCAGCCCTCGTCGTCCTCGTCGGCTCCGGCCGAGAAACTCTCGCCGCTGCTGGAGAGTGTGGCGTCTGAGTCGAAGCTGCGCGACACTGTGACGGCTCCTGCTCGAGCCTCTACAGCCCCAAGCGCTCGCGGCGCAGGCAGGGAGCTGCTGATCGCCACCGTTCGCGCGAGTGGCGCGTTTCCGACGCTGAAGGCTCTCGACGAGTGCACCTCGGTTCGCATGCTCGGGTACTCTTCGCACGAGGCTGATCTGGTGTTAATCGGTCGCTCCGGCGCTGGTGATGCTGCAGCGCGCCACACACTGCCGGGCTCGAGAAGGTCGTAGCTGATCTTGCGCGATATCATCTGAGTCGGACGCGGCGCGGGGGACTTGGTTGGTACCGGGGATTGCAACGACACTGGAGCTGAGTTCCACTGCTCAGCTCGCACTGGGATCTGGGGACTCGACATCGGACTCGGAGTCGAGTTGGAGCACACCTTCGTCATGCAGGACTTGCAGAAGCGCTGCTCCGCTGGCTCGCCAGTCTTGGCGTCGATACTGAAGATCGGAAGTAGGTACGTGCAAGACTTGCAGGCGTTCTACATGCCGACGAACACAAAGCAAGCAGGTGAAAGTGAGATGACCGAGCGAGGACAAACACACACACACACCTGACAGCTCCAAGCTCGTACCTTGGTGCAACCAGCACACTCGACACTGTTGCTGAAGAGCGCCGCACTCTTGGAACACACGTTGCACCGGTTGCTGGCTGGAACCACTCGATCTCTGCGCCACGCGATCATCTGGGAGCAGCGCTTCGCTTGTGCGCACTCGATCGTACGCGTGACGCACAGCAGAACCCCCGAGATGACGTACTCGGCAACGCGTCGAGTGAGCGGGGTGAGGTCGTGCAGTTCGGCGTACAGGAAGCACCGGACGAGGCCCTTCTTG
>JAASGM010000316.1:0-23209 GCA_023334215.1 Globisporangium cystogenes | reverse complement strand
TCGCCACCACTCGGCGGCCGAAGACCGTCGCGCTCCAGAGCACGAGCTTGTCCAGGTCTCCGGCTCTGTTCGATAGAATGTGCGCCGACGACAGGATCTGCATCACAGCCGCAAGCAGCAGCACTGGGATCGCAAAGCGGCTTTGGAAACGCAGCGCGGCCTTCGTCGTCGGTGTCAACGCGTCCAGCGTGATGACCCAATGCAGCCAGAGCCAGCCTGTGAGCACCGAGAAGCACCGGATGTCCCACTTCACGATCACGCACAGACAGACGTAGCCGAGCGTGATCTGGAGCGACAGGAACTGGAAGTCGAACGTGGTTAGCAGGCGTAGCAGAAGCTGGCGTTGGTAGCAGACAACGAATGCGCCGACGAAGAGAGCCGAGAACGCGAGCGCGAGCAGCGCCAGCGCAGCGAACGCGCCGGGTCTCAGTATGCCGAGAAGCGAGAGACGGATGCACACGTACGAGGCGACGTGGAGACTGAGTCCGATCGCGCCAACGCCGTACAGCAGCACCAGGCGCCAGTTCGGTCTTCTCAGAACATGTCTCGCCAGTCCTGGCGCCACGAGATCGCTCGAGCAGAAGTTTTTGAGCAGCTTGACGTATCGAAGGCGCTGGTAGCCACGTGACTGTGGAGGATCTACGGACCCTGCTGCTCTGGTTTGGCTGGGAGCGTGATCGCGTTGAGGCCTCGCCGCAGGAGCGGAAGCGTCAGCGGGAGATGCTAGTGAAGGTCTGCAGCCCGGAGGCAGCGTCGGGCCTCCCAGCGCTGGCTCTGCAGGGAGTCCTGGCCCTGGCGCGCGCACTGCTGCTCTCTGGAACTTCACGCGGCAGCGATAGCTCACGAACCGCAGCACGCGAGGGTCGTCGTCGTGGCCTCGCCGGGTCAGCGCACGCTTGCGGTACGCGGTCCTCGCCATCAACACCATCATCGTCGAGAACGAGTTGAGCAGGAAGTCGGTCGAGGACATGGTGTGACCACTATGGCTCACGAGCTCGACCGCGTGCACGTCCGGCGTGAGCTGCAAGCCGAACACGACGAGAAGGAAGACGTGGTAGACTGCTGCGAGCGCGCACGCCTGCGCGAGCTGCGCGCCTTGCACCTTGGCGTCCGCCCAGACGTTCATCTGGATGCCGTACCAGTACACTGGTGCGAGCATCATGCGCAGGTCGCCGAGGTGCATGGAGAAGACGACGCACGTCGCCGCGTTCATCACCGTGAAGAACCAGAACTCGTACGTTGTGACAAGGACGCGGAGCAAGTCGAGGCGCAAGCCCGCGCTCGTGAGGACGAGCGTCGGCACCTGGAAGGCGAATTTGAAGATCGCGAGCACGCGCGCAGGTTCTGTCGGCGCCGTGAGCACCGACGCGCCGATCGGGAACGCGACGATGTACAGGAGCGTGCACACCGGATCGATCCTCTTGCTCACAGCACGGTAGAACTGGAGATGGGCGGGCGAGAGCAGCGCCTTCTTGAGCGACCGGCTCACATCCACGACCGGGAGCTCGTGGGCCTCGACGAGCGTGTACTCGACCGGCTCCTCGTCGCCGCACTGCATCACGGCCACCTCGGAGCGAGACGGTGTTGCAACGATACCAGTATGCAGCTGAGAGAAGTCGAGAACTACTCAGCTGCGCGGTTCCGCTTCGACGCTTCACGCTTGTTTTCTGTGTGTTTACAGTGGATATATAAAGATATATATATATCTTTATATATCGATATATCTTTGTTGACTGAGTAACCTCGTGGCAATGGCGTTGTCCCTCCTCGACGTCTGGCTCGTGTTGTTGCTGGCGTGCAGCGTGTCGCTCATGCTGCTCGTGCTGCCGCTGGCGTCTGCCGAAGGATGGTGGAATATCGTAGTGTACATGCACTCACTCGCTCGCGCGGTCACTCAGCGCGACCGACTGTGTGCGAGAACGCCTGCGAGAGCAGAAGGTGCTGCCACCAGACGAGCTTCGCGCCGTCGACCTCGCCCTCCACACTCGCGCTCGCGGTTCCGTAGGAGGCGGCAGTCGCTGCGCTCGTCGTCGCCTGCTGCTCTGCAGTCGCCAGCAGCGCCGATGCTTCGTTCTGACTGGAGGCGTCGCTGCCGGAGGTGTCACCTCTGGAGCTGGCGGGCGGTGCGTGCAGGCGGAGCTCGGGGATCATCTTGGACGAGCGCTTGGTTCGATGTGTGGTGCGGCAAATTCCCGAGTGAGTGAGTGAGCTCGACGACGCCGACGGCGTGTTCGCTGTTCCGAGGGTCCATCCGTCCGTCCGGAGAAGTGGCGTGTCCTGTGCCGCCACGTACACACTGGTTGGCTGGAGAAAGAAGGGACTCGGCACCTGCTCCGAACCCGCGCCACCGCCAACACGCCAGATCGCCACCGCAACTGCGCCTTGCCCGATCCACTGGACGTCGTCCGCCCACCAGCTTCTCTCAAGCTCTGGTTCCCATGCATGTCGAGCGAAGCGCAGCAGAACACCATCCAGAGCACGAATGGACACCTCGACCGGTGGTCCTGAGTCATCCATACGAAAGTAGCTTGAAACTGGGGGGGGACACGGGACGTCACACGCTGAAGCGCGTCATGCGCTCCGCCGACTCTCCGTCTGTGCTCGCCTACGAGCTCGTGAACGCCTCGGACCTCCCGACGATCGACGTCACACGCTCCCTCAAGTCGGCGCTCTGCTCGGCTCGGGGCGTGCAGCGCGTCAACGAGCTCCTGCGCCGCACCGCTCGCCTCGCGAACCTCCTCTACGTCGCATCGATGCCGTTCGACGTCGCGCTCTTCTTCGTAGCGGCGACCACGGGGCGGTGGTTTGCGCTCGCAAAAGTCGTGGGGCAGGCGCCGCTGCTGCTCTCGGCGCTCGCGTCGCTGCGCACCGACGTGCTCAGGTGTCTGCTGCGCACATACGAGTTCTGGTTCCTGTCGCTCATGAACGCCGCGACGTGCGCTGTCTACTGCGCGTACTTTGGCGACGTGCGCGCGGCGGCGATGGTCGTATACGGACTCGGCGTCCAACTCAACATCTGCGTCGACGCGGCGCTCTACTCGCGGCACATCGCGGTCACGTCGTTCGTGTACCTCGGTTATCACTTTGCGCTGCTCGTCGCGACCGCGCTGCAGCTCACGCCGAGCACGCACCGGTTCACGCTGCTCGCGTACAAGCACCGCGCCGTCAAGTGCGACGACTTCCTCGTCAACTCGCTGCTGACCATCGTTCTGCTCATGGCGCGCACAGTGTACAGGAAGCGGAAGTTCCTCAAACGGCGGAGCTGCTCGACGAACGCGTCGGTGATCTGCTGCGTCTCGTACCGGTGCCGCGTGAAGCTGCGGGTGCGAGATGCCAGCAGTCCATCGGTCGCACGCATCGAGCCGCGGCTTCCGGAGACGCCGCTAGCGACGCGACTCCAGCGGTTCCGCTTCGTGGCGCACGACGCGACCTACCGAGAGGACGACGTTGTGAGCAAGACACTGTACCACTTCGTTCGAGGCGCAAGCGACCGAGCCCAGCGATGGTGCACCAGCGCGCTCTACGCGACCGGCATGTGCGGGCTCGTCTTCAACTTGCTGCCGTTCGTCATCCGCAAGTACTCCTTCCAGGGCTCGCACTTCGTCGTGCTCGGAGCGCTCGCGACTTCGTGTACGCTGGCGTTCCTCGCGGTGTTCGCGGGCTGCTACAACCGCAAGCTGCTGCGCGAGCTGACCAACTCGTTCGACTTTTGCTTCTTCTCGGTGCACCTCACGCTCGTGCACGTGTGCGTGTGCGACGTCTTCCGTTGGGACAACCGCTGCGTCTTCGTGCTCTTCAACTGGCTCGCGATGCACTGGGTGCTGACGCTCGACGCGCTCACGCCGGCACTGCGCCAGCGCCTCGGCCTCCGCGTCGAGTTCGTGGTCCCCGTCGTGGTGTTCTTCGTCCTCGTGATCCTCCGCGTCTCGCTCGACATCGTGGTGCTCACGCCCACGCTGCCGTTCCAGGACCGTCTGCTCTTCTCCTTCCGGGTGCTCGGTCACCAGGTCGAGTTCCGCGTCGGCCCGTTCGTCCTCAACCGCGCGTGGACGCTGCTGCTCTGGTGCCTGCGCACGATCTGGCGGCTCTGCGCGAGCCACGAGGACGACCGCATCATCCTCCAGGGCAAAGTCGAGTTCGTCGCCAGCAAGAGCCTGATGAGCGTTCCGGACTTGGGCGGCTACAAGATCGGCGTCGCTCCCGTGTGCACCGCCGAGCCTGGGGAGTGTGGGCCGAAGGAGCAACAGCACAGGCACACAGGTAGCAGCGGTGGCAGCAATGCGGCCGATTCACCCACGTGACAATGTGGACGCAACGTCGCACGCCGTCGGCGTGAGCAGCGGCAGCACGGCACTCGGCGTCGACATGGCAGGCGTGCAGCAAACGCCACAGGAGAACGCCGCAGAGACGCTTCCTTCGCCTCATCTGCGCTACGAGTTTGTGGGGGTGAACGCTCTCCTGACGATCCGCATCGCGCGCTCCGTCAAGTCCGTCTCCTCTCACGGCGGAGCCTGCAGCGACTGCATCGAGTCACTGCTGCCAGCAGCAGCGTGCTGCTTGCTCCCTCTTCGCGCTCTCGCTGCCTCTCGACATCGCCGTGCTCTTCGCGGCAGAACGCATGGGCCGCCGACTCGCCGTCGTTGCGCTGCTGTGCCAGCTCCCGCCGCTGCTGCTCCGGCTCACCACGCTCCGGGTCGACATGCTCCGGCGGATGCTCGCGACGTACGAGTTCTGGTTCTTCTCGGCCACGAACTGCGCCAACTTCGCCGCCACACTGGTCTACTACCAGGACGCGTGCGCACTCAGTGCGGTCTCGCACTGGACCGCCAAACAGATCAATATCTGCGTCGACGCCGACATGCACGCTGGCAAGTTCGCGCGGGAGTACGCCGCTGCTCTCCTGCACCAACTCTGCATGCTCGCCGCCGTCGCGCTGCAGCTGGCACCCGGATCTCACTCGGCGACGCTCCTGCGTTACAACACGCACACCGTCTCGAGCAACGACGTGTTCGTCAACACGTTGGGCACGCTCGTGCTTCTCATGATCCGCACAGCGTTCCGCAAGCGGACACAGCTGCAGCAAACGCAATAGAGCCGCACGGAGAGCGTCTCCGTCGTCCGCCGCGTGAACTACCGGTGTCGAGTCAAACTCCAAGCTGTGCGCGACAGCAGATCCACATACGCGCTCTCCAGCTCTCGAGCGAGCACGATAGCAGGCAGCAGCCACCAGTTCATCACCATCGCTAGAGCGCGAGGCGACTTCAAGCCCGATGCGCGTCAGTGTGTTTCATCGACTCCCTCGCTCCCGCCTCCGGCGATGTCGAGTGTCGCGCTCCAACATCTCCGCCTCTCGACTCGGGGTGAGGTCTTCGTCGAGGATGACGTCGTGTGGCCCCGGGCGGTGCGAGTGCTACTGGGATCGCACTCGGAAGCCTCTCATCGCCGCAAGCTCATCGTGCTCTACGGTGTCAGCATCACCGGACTCGCGCTCAACCTCATCCCGTACGTCTGGAAGCACTACTGCGTGTTCACGCACGAGTTCGCGACGGTGTGGACGCTCGCGCTGCTGTGTCCGACGAGCTTCGTCGCTGTCTTCGCGTTGTGCTACAACTGCAAGCTGCTGCGCGAGCTGGTGTTCTCCTTCGACTTTTGCTTCCTCTCGGTGCACCTCTCGCTCGTGCGCGTGTGCGCCTGCGACCTCTTCTTCTGGGACGACCGCTGCTTTACGGTCCTGCACAACTGGCTCGTGGCGCACTGGGTGCTGACGCTCGACGTGCTCACGCCAGTGTCTCGGGAGCGCCTCACGCTGCGCAATCGCTACGTCGTGCCGATGGTGGCGTTCGTGATCCTCGCGGTGCTGCGGGTGTCGCTCGACCAGCTGATCTTCACGCCGTCCAAGCCCGTGCAAGACCACGTGTTCTGGCGCGTCGAGCTGCTGGACGCCGCCGTTGAGTTCCGCAACGTGTCGTTCCTTCTCAACCGCGGGTGGCCCGTGGTGCAATGTTGTCTGTGGATTCTGTGATGCCTGACGCGCGGCGGCGAGGGCTCCTGCATCATCATCCAGGGCGACGTCGAGTTCGTCGCGCCGACCGCCGTGCTCGACCGCGTCGTCGCGAACGTGCCGACCATTCGGTCGCTCGTCGCTCTCTCGCGGCGAGGAACCAACATGGTTTGTTCGTTCGGGGACCCTAGTCGGCGTGACGAATGTCGGAACCTGAGCGGAGACAAGGGAGAGCGGACGCCGGGGCGGATGAGATGTGTGATGGTGGATTGATAGTTCGACCTTTGAGTCCACGTGCTCCAGCTCGCCGCGATGTGATCGGATGGACGAGTGCAGCGCCGACGTGGACGTCGGTGCTTCCGCTCAACGACCTCCAGGGTCCTTGAACGGTGATACTGATACGAACTGTGCCATCGGACAGAGTGGTGTGTAATTATTCTCGAACTCGTTGTCTGTCGGCAGCGCTCCTCACAATTCTCCGCTACGAGATCATATATGAATCAAACACACGCACGTGGCGCACACCGCTCTATATCCGGTGTCTCGTCGCAGAGTTCTTGTGCGGCGCAAGCTTGCAAGCGTTGCTCGAGCATCGTAGAGCGAGCAGTGTGACCATGGGAGCCCCCGTCGAGCCCGTGCGTCCAGCAGAGGTGACCCGCGCACAAGCCATCGGTACGCAAGTCGTGTACGAGCTCGTGCAGAGCAACGAGTTCCCGGCAGTCGACCTCACGCGAACCACCGGGAGCGCCTTCTCCCCTGTGCGTGCATGGAGCAACGCCTGCGCCAACGCGGTGTCCCCGCTTCCACAAGACCTAAACTCGTCGAAGATGCAGTTTGAAGTCTCGCGGCCGTCGCTCTTCGAGTACGGCATCGCGGTTGGTCTCGGACTGGCTGCAGCGGTCTACTGCGTGCCTGCCGCGTACGGCGCTCCGCTCGCAGTTGCTGCGACTGTGGTGTCGCTTCCGGGGCAGATCCGAATGCTGAGCCTCACGCGGTTGGACATCGCGCGCATGGCAGTCGAGTCGTACGAGTTTTGGTACTACGTCACGATCAACAGCGCCGTCTGCGGACTGATCGCCGCGTACTTCAACGACACTCGCGCCATTCTCTTCGTCACGATCTGGTTCGGGGTCGTGAACGCCGCGGTCGTCGACGCCAAGACAGTTGACATTCTGGCCTCGATCTACTCATCCGTCGGCACCGCCAGTGTGCATCTGCTCGCTGCTTTGCTGATCCAGTTCGGACAGGTCAGCAACCCTCGGCACTTTGCGGTGCTCCACTACCGAGACCACGTGCTCGTCGTCGAGGATCTGATCGTGAACGGACTTGCTACCAGCACGCTCATCCTGCTGCGCAACGCATACCGGCGCCACAAAGACCTTCGCCAGCAGAGGCTGCTTCGATGCAGTATGCTGCGCTGCGTCAACTACCGGTGCACCTTGAAGCTCCAGCGTGTGGACAGCGGCGGCTTGGACGACGTGGAACCGGGAGCCGACTGCCGAGCTCCCAACTACCAAAAGTACAAGCACACCTTCAACGTCATCCTGCACATCGACACTGGCGCGCTCTACGACGCGAGCAAGACATTCTATCCTGTCGAGCTTACTGAAGATCCGTGGCCACGAAGGCAGCGGTGGCTGCTGTTAGGCACAGCGCTTCTCGGCATCGCGTTGACGGTCTTAGGATTCGCAGTCGCGGCGAGCAGACCTGGCTCCAGCGCGACGATGATCCTGGCTGCTGGTCTCGTGCTCACCGTGTGTTTCTGTGCCATCGCGTGGGCGATGCTGCAAGTGAAGTTACTGCGAGAGCTGCTGCTTTCCTTCGACTTCGTCTTCCTCTCACTCCAGCTATCGTCCGCGCACTTGTGCGTGTGCGATATGTTCAGCTGGGACGCGCGGTGCCTTGGTCTGCTCAGTTCGTGGCTGTGGATGCACTTCGTGCTCACGGCGGACGCGCTGACACCTGCTGTGCGGGCGAAACTGAGGTTCCGGCACTGGTATCTCGGCGTCCTCGTGCTGCTCTTCACACTCGGCCAAGTTCTCCTCGCGTTTGAGATCGTCTTTAGCAATCGCTGGGATCTACGCGACCGCCGGATCCACGCCATCTCGATCGGCGACTTCATCATCGAGTACCGCGTCATCACGTTCTTCTTCAACCGGTTGGTGACGATCTTTCTCTGGACGCTGCGGCTGCTGTGGCGCATCGCGATGGCACACCCAGACGACGTGTTGATGCTGCGTGGCAAGGTTGGCTACGCGTACTTCACGGACCCCAGTCACATGGGGAAGCCGCTTGTGAAGACGCCGGGACACAATGGCGCCACAGGCGCGAACAAGACGCCACACGTGGAACACAAGTAGAAGAAGTTGAAGCCGAACAGTACAAGTTGGCGTGCTGTCAACTGCGTCCTTGGAGCTGAAGACGAACTCGCTCTCGCTGCACTGCAGCGCCTGGTGCACGCGGCTGTGCGCGGACGCCGCAGCGGTGGGCGGCCGGCGGTGCGGCGTCCCGTCATTCGCGTGGATGAGCGTCGAGAGCGGCGACACCTGGCCGGTCGAACTCACTTCCTCCTGGTTGCTCGCGTCGAACACTGGGAGCGGCGTCGTCGAGAGCCTCCGGATTGACGCGCACTTGGCGAACACTGCGCGTTCGACCTAGCCCACGTGCTCCAGCTCGCTACACATTCAATCAAATCACCTGTCACTACTTCAATCTCTCGCGGCAGACACACTCTAGACTCCAAGGAAGACATGGCGGAGGTGGTACCGTGTGTCTTCCAATACACCGATGACGACCCCAAAGCGGTCGAGTACACGGTCACCAAAAGTCGAGAGCTGGTCGCTGCCGTCCGTCGACCTCTCGAGATCCGTCCGATCGGTGCTAGTTGGTTTGTCCTCGCTGATACGACGTGCGATGGTTCCGCCCGGACGTTCGCAGTCATCACGACCACTGGCATCCTTGGAACGGCTGCGTTCTTGCCTGAGTTTTCCATGAACAAACGATACAACAGTATACGTTCTGAAAACAGTACCATCGGGCAAAAGTACAAAAATATTCTCAAACTCGAACTCGAACTCTGTCGATGGCGAGGGTCTCACATGACGCGAATCGCGCAAGTCTCCGCGGTTCACGGGCACACGTCGCCTTCGAGCAGTGGTGACGACGACGACGTTGATGACGATCTGAGATGTCACTACGCTCTCGTCGAGGCGGACAAGTTGCCGGCGATCGACCTCTCGATATCCGTCCGGTCGGCGCTGCTCGGTCCCCGGGCGTCTGCCGTGATCTCCGCGCTCGCGCGCAGGTTCTCGCTCACAATCAACCTGCTCTTCCTCGGCTGCGTGGTCACCGGAATGCTCGTGTGCTTCCTCCCGGCGGCGTCCGCCCGCTACCTCGCCGTGGTCACGGCGATCGGTCTCCCCACGAGCTTCGCGGTGCTCTCGTCTCTCCGCTACGAGATCGTCCGGCTGCTGCTCAAGACGTACGAGTTCTGGTTCTTCGCGCTCACAAACGTGGTCTCCTCGACGCTGCTCGCGCTGTACTTGTCCGACGCGCGAGTCGCGATCATCCCGACACTGTTCTTCGGCACGTTCGGCACGATCCTCGTCGACGCGAACAGCGGCATCCGGCGAGGCTTCGTGATCGCGTCGCTGTTCGCGGTGTTCTTCAACTTCGTTCTGCTCGTCTACGCGTCGATGGACATGATCGACGCGGCGCACCATTTCGTGCTCTTCCGCACCGACGTGCGGTCTCTGGCGGTCGAAGACGCGCTCGTGAACGGATGGGGAACCATCATGGTGCTCACGTGCAGGAACGTGTACCGAAAGCGCGAGGCGCTGAGGAAGCACGGCGACAACTCGACGGTGGTGCAGTGCATCAGCTACCGGTGTCGACTGAAGCTTGTGCGTGTCGAGCAGCGAGAATCAGCATCGGCATCAGCGGTAGTAGTGCCACTGGACTTGCTCGCAGTGGCCACGCACCAGCTGACACCAGTCGAGCGGAGTGAAGATGGAGCAACACCGTTCCAGCCGTCGGCTTCAGTTCAACCGATAGCACCAGCTACGGTGCCACGACCACAATCTGGCGCCGCACCAAGCTCCAATGCAACGACATCACAGTCCCCACGACACGCAGACGGACCGCTGACTCGCAACGACGACACTCAGCAGGCAACGAAACCAGGACGAGAACGCATCGGAGCAGCCGTCGCAACCACAGTCACGGTCACGAGCTCAAAGCTCACCCCCATGCGCTACGCTCAGGGTGGCAAGACCTTCACTGCCGCAGACACGCTCGCGCGATGCGCCGCCACACTCCTCCTCGATCCGAACGCGAACGAGACGCTGGTGCGCGTGTCTAAGGTCCTGCTGCACGTCACCGGAGTCGCCGGCGTGCTGCTCGGCTTGGTCGCCATCGCGGTCGACAGCACCTCGAGGGACCAACGTACGAGTCGCGGCGCCAACTCCACTTCTTACTCGGATCCCGACTTCGCTCCGAGCTTTGAGCCGAGTGCCGACCGCGGCACCAGCTCCAGTGCCTACTTCAGCACTGACGCCACCTTGGGCTCCAGCGCCAGCTCTCTCTTGCGGATCGTCCAAGTGGCCTCGCTCGCGTGCACGACGGTGTTCTGCACCGCGTGCGCCGCCATGTACCAGCGGCAGCTGCTGTGCCACCTCCTCTTCTCCTTCGACTTTGCCTTCCTCTCCTTCCAGCTCACGTCCGTCCACCTCTGCGTGTGCGACCTCGTGCGCTGGGACGCCGGTGCGAGCCTCGTCGTGGCCACCAGCTGGCTCTGGATGCACTGGGTGCTCGCCGTCGACGCGCTCACGCCGCTCGTGCAGCGCCGCCTCGGGTTCCGCACGCGCACGTTCGCGCTGCCGACCGTCGCGCTCTTCGTCATCTGCCAGGTCGTGGTCGCCGTCGACATCGTCTTCCACGCGGACAGCACAGTGCGTGACCGCGTCGTGTTCGAGTATGTGCTGGGTGGGGGCGGCGGCGGCGGAGGAAGACGCAGTGGTGGCAGTAGTAGTGACACAGACATCGGCAGCGGTGGCACCACCGACCACCGCCTGCAGCTGCGCGTCGTGCCGTTCCTGCTCAGTCGCCTCGTGACGCTGCTAAGCTGGTCGCTGCGCATCCTGTGGCGCCTCGGGACACTCAAGGTGCGCGAGAGCGAGTTGGTAGTCATCCAGGGAAGCGTCACGTACACTGGCACGAGGCGGAGCGAGAGACCGCGAACCTCCTTCTTCAAGCGGACGGCAGTGCTTCCGACTGGTTCCTTGTCATAAGAGCGTTCACTCGCGCTCGTCGAGGTGATCAAGCGCCTACTGCCTACTGCGTCGGCTTGAAGACCTTCACCTTCGCTGCATACGTCGGCGCCTTCACCGCTCGGAGCGCCACGAGCTCGTCCAACTCGGTCGGATACGTCACGGTCGTGCTCTTGAGCTTCAGGATCTCCTCGGTCAGGATGCGGATCGTCTTCTTGTTGCTGTGTGCGTGAGCAGACGGCGCGTCGTGAGAACGGAGGCTCTCCGGTCGACGCGCCTCAACGCGCGTACCTCCTCGCCATCGCGCTCACTTGCTGCAGATCGTCTCGCAGCTCCAAGTTCTCCGCCTTGAGCGCCTGGTTCTCCATCACGACGTCCACGAACCTCCGCTCCAGCACCTCCTCCACGCGTCTGTGCTCCTGCTCGCTCTGCGCTCGCAGTTCTGCGAGCTGCTCGTCCACCGCGCGCTTCGTCGCTTCCAGTCGCTTCTTGCTCTGCGCGATCGTGAGCCGCTTCTCCTCCTCGCGCAGCTTCTCGCCGCGCGCAAACTCCTTCTCCATCCGGCGCAGGACCTCGAGGTACTTGAGCAGCCGCATGCGTTGCTCGCCCTCGAACCGCTGTACGAGCTGCTGCTGCGCGTGCAGCTCCTGCTGCAGCTTCACGTGCGCGAGCGAGAGCTTCGACGTCAGCGCCTGGTGCTTCTCCATCTCGGTCAAGAAGAACTCGACGAGCTGGTCGCTCTCGCGAGGCGGCGCCGCCAGCGCAGTGCCGTGCGCAGAGGCCGAGCGCCAGAGCGCCGCGTGCTCGCAGCACCGAACCTCCTGCACCTGCAAACGCTCCTCCAGCTCCACTAGCATCCGACACGAGAGGCGCGGCTTGAGTCGGAACGTTCATTGACAGAGCGCCGCACTGGGCAGGCGCACCGACTCGCTGCTCCAGCGCCGCCGCGTCCTCTCGGCGCCGAGCGTGTGGTGGCTGCGGAGCCAGCTCGGCGTCGTCGACTGGGAGCTCAAGCGCGAACGCCCCGCCGCCTTCCACCAGTGCGTCCTCGTCCGATCGAAGTGATCGAGCTCCTCGCAGCTCCACGTGAGCGCTCATCGCTGATTCCCAGAGGCGTCGCCTCGATCGAGTCCACGAGTCGTTGGGCGTCCAAGCGCCGGATCGCTTGAGAGCTCACCGCCCCTCGCTGCGAGCAGATCCACAAGAGCAGACGTAAGCGCTCCATCGACACCCGCCACCGTCCGTGTATTACGCTCCTTCCTACCTAAACGTCAGCAGCCCGAGCGTGCGGTCGTTCGACACGCTGAAGAGCGCGTTGTAGCGCGGGTGCCACGTCGCGTGCAGCACTGTTTTCTCTGCGGAGCCACCAGCAGCAGGCAGCACAAGCGACCGTCAGTGTCGACCCCCAGCAGCAGCAGCAGCCACACACACACACACACAGCACGTACGGTGGACAGCGATCGACTGCTGCGGCAGCAGCACGGGGTACGTCGGGCCCCGCACGCGCACGTCCCAGATGTTCACGAGCCCCGACTTGCTCCCGCACGACACGTGCATCCCTGCGGGCGACCACCGCGGCACGATGTACTGACTCATCGACCGCGAGTCGCTCGCCTTGACCCGCGACAGCGTCATCGTGGCGTCCCGACTGCTGCTGTAGCGCTGGCGCAGGTCGTGCAGTAGGATGTTGTGCTCCGACTGCTCGATGGCGCTCACGAGCAGGATGTTGGGGTTGTGCGGGTGCTCGAGCACCGCGTTGATCTTCGAGATGCTCGGCTTGCGGCGCTCCATCACGACCTGGGACGCGAACTTGTGCAGGTCGTAGCGGACCACCTGCCCGTCGAAGCCGCCCGTGTACACGTCTTGGCGCTGCGAGTGCACGCAGATCGCCTTGACCTCGGCGCGGTGCTCGCGGTGCAGCACGCGCCACTTGTAGTCGTTGTTGGCGTCGTCGTGCTCCTCCCACAAGACCACCGCGTGGTCCGAGCCCGCCGTCACGAGGCTCCGGCTCGTCGTGTCGTTCCCGTGTCCGGACGGGATCCACTCGATCGCCGAGATGCCGCGCGAGTGGAGTGTCGTCGTCATGGACGTCACGCGGTCCCTCGGGATGTCCTGCGGCTTCTCGCTCCCGGTGAGCGGCAGGTTGTGCAGCAGCACGACGCAGAACTCGCCCTTCCCGTTCAGCGGGTCGCGGAACGCCATCGCCAGGCGGTTGCCGTCCGGACTCCACACGATGCTCTCGGCGCACTGGTTGTCTCGGCGGAACGACGACGGCGCGAACGTCCCCATCTTGGAGATCTCGTGCGTCGGCCGCTCGTAGCTCCAGATAACCATGCCGCCGTCGTCCGAGCTCGTGGCGAAGTAGTCCGACTTCATCGGGTTGAACGCCAGGTGTCGTATCTTGCGCACGTGGCCGTCCGGGATCGTGCGCACCTTGTGCTGCGCGAGCAGCTTGGCCGTCTCGGCCTTCCCCCAGAAGAAGTCCGGGATCTCCTTCCGCTCGGCGTTCTCCACGAGCGACGTGTCCATCGGCACCTGCACGGGCGCGGGGCCCGACGCCTTCGAGCTGCGCGGCTTGGACGACGAGCGCTGGCGCTTCTGCGGGGGCCGCTCCTGCTTGAACTGCACAGGATCGAGGAACACGACTTCGTCGCTGTCCGACTCGTCCGTGTCCACGATGCACGGGCGCTTCGATGCTGTGCGCGTTCGACTCGCCGACCGCCGCTGTTGGTCGCTGTCGCGATGCGACGCCGCCGCGACAGGAGCCGCAGCAGCAGTGCGGGTGTCCGGGGCCGCCCGCCCGCCGCCCGCACTGTACTCGAGCTCGATGCGCTTGCGCTTCTCGACCACCTCGAGGTCGAGCTCGAGGTGCTTGATCTGGTACTTCTTCGACTCCATGCGCTTCTGCAGCTCGTCCATTTCGTCCTGCAGCTTCTGCAACTCCGTCTTTGCGGTGCCGAGCGCTCGCTGGATCCTCTCGCTCTCGGTGTTGATGCTCTCGCGCGTCGCGGCGTTCGACGACGTGAACGTGGCAGGAGCCGCAGCTGCGGCCGGAGCTGCAGAGCTCCGCGCGCGGCTCTTGCTCTTCCCTCGGCCCCGCTCGTCCTTCGCGCTCCGCCGCGCCTTCGACTTGGACTTGGACCGCCGACTCGACGCCCGCCGCGGAGACAACGAGCTCGAGGACGATGACGCTCTCTTGGCGCTCGCCTTGCGCGTCGACTTGACCTTCGAACGCTTCCGACTCGACCGCCGCGCGTCCTCGCTGCTGCTGCTGCTGCTCTCGTTGTCACTGCTGCTGCTGCTGGGGGACCGCCTCGAGCTCTTCGCCTTACTGCTGCGCGCCTTGGACTTGGACTTGGACCGCGCGCGCTCCTTCGCGACCGAGCGGCGCGCAGACTTGCTTGGGGCATGCGCCTTGGCGAGCGCGACCTTCGGCACCGACAGCGCCTCCCGGTCGCGCTCGAGCTCGCGTTCTCTCTCCCGCGCGCGGGTGCGCTCTTCCTCCTCCACCCGGCTCCAGTGGCCTCTGTGCGTCGACGGGCTGCGCCGCGTCATCGACGACTTGACCGCCGCGGCCACCGACCGCGAGCGGCTGCGCGTGGTCACGCGGGCCCCGCCGCCGTAGTACGTGGCTTTGTTCGTGTTCGTCGTGTTCGCCGAGCGGCCGAGCGCGATGAACTCGGAGCTGCTGGGCTTCGGCGGCTGCGGCGGCTGCGGCGCCATGCGGCCCTTGGACTTGGAGCGGCCGCGCGCGTGGGAGGCGGGCGCCGGCGCGGGAGGTGCGGGCGCTGGCGCTGGAGTACTGGACGGGACCTGACGCTCCGGCCGCGTTCCAGAGCTGCCTGGGCGATGCGGCGGTTGTTGTTGTTGATGTTGTTGCTGCTGCTGTTGATGATGCGGCGTTCGGTTGTTGTGGGATGCGCTGCTGCTGTTGCTACTGGCGGCGGCGCGCGCGGGCGAGAGGTAGCGCTGGCGCTTGAGCACCGCATCGCGCTGGAAGTCCGAGTCCGAGAGCGAGAAGCGGTGGCTGCTGCTGCTGCTGTAGGCGTCGAGAGACTGCGATGGCGGCTGCGACTGCTGCTGGGGGTGCTGGTGGTGATTGTATTGCTTTCGATAGTACGAGGAGGAGGAGGACGACGACGCGTAGCGGCTCATGGCGGCGGCGACAGGGCAGCGCACCTCGAGCGACGTCTTCGAGAGCTGCTGCTGCTGCACCACTCGCTGCTGCACTTTTTCGATCAAACGCGTTTATTTTGTATTTTTTATAAATATATGATTTTGGTGAATACCTTGTTTTCATCACTACCAATTCGAGGCAGACAATACTGGGTTTTGTCACTAGCAACGTAAACGCACCAACACGACAACAAGCGATCTTCTGTCTGGTTGCGTCGCTCTGGATGTGCTCAGCACCGACGATCGTACCGATCGCTGTTCGTCAACGACTGCTGTCAAGCGCCGCGAGCGAGCGCTTTGAACGCAGACCCGAGTTGCGCGCGCAGCAGGATGTTGGAGTGCTTGGTGGCCATTTCGCTGGGATTTTGGCCATGAACACTTCATGACATACACGCATCAAACTGAACAACATGAGTGTGGAAGGATCGCTCTCGCGCACGCACGCTGCATCATCTCGAGCGAGTATTGCAGCAGCGGCCATCGTATTTGACAGAGACGGCAACTGGTTCGACCTCGAAAGCGAGTGGATCTTGGGCTGCCAGAGTATCCTCCAGCAGCAGCGAGCTGTGATTTTTTGCCTCGCGTACCGCGTGAGCTGTCTGCGAATGGCTTTAGAAGCAAGTGCTCCCTAACATGCGCTCCAGCTTCATACTCGGCAGCACTTCCATTGACAACCACGGAGACCATCGTCTCCATAGACGATGGTCTCCGTGGTTGTCAATGGAAGTGCTGAGAGCGATTCAACCCACACGACGTTTCGACGCGGATTGTTTGTGACGGACACAACTTTCGGATGTGATAGTGAAGAAATTCAAGTGTTTGGGTGCGTTTGCAAACCCTATCCCGCCCACCTTGTGGTCCACCGCATTCGACTCCAAACATGTTTTTTCGCTCATAAAAGTCGAGTCGTACTTTGCAGGACACCCGTCGAAAGCCAGTGCTCTTTTTTCTCCACGACCAGTCGGCGGTCGCGATGGCTCGTCTTTGACCACCTTTCGCCCCCAAATCTAGGCAGTTTCCGCGCGATACTGAGCGCCAGTGCGCGTCGCGTCACTTGCTTTCAGTATGTCGACTTGCTTTTCCCAGCCAAACACACAGCCAAGCAAGCGAACGCAGGCACCCCTCGCAATTCATTTCCGCAGCCGCGCCGCCCATGCGCCAGCAGCAGAAGCGCTTCTCCGGCGCTCCGTACGACGAGAGCCCCGGCCGCCCGGGCGACGCGCCGCCCATGAGCTCTGACGCGACGGACTTCGAGCGCCACAACGACAGCGCGAGCGCCAGCGGCGGCCCGAACGGCGGCGGCGGCTTCGTCAAGATCGGCGGGCCGCTCACGGAGGCGTCGGATCCGCGCGCGACGAAGCGGAACGTGAGCGGCAACGGCAACGCAGCTGCCGGCGGCGGCGGCGGCAACGGCAACCGGCTCTTCTTCCTGCGCGTGATCGACTCGCGCAAGTGGCACTACTCGGAGACCTTCGCGCTCTTCCTCGACTTCTTCGTGCAGGTGCTCGCGATCTCGTTCGCGCCGAAGAACAACTTCCCGGACGAGATCGCGGCCAAGAGCTCGCGCATGTTCTCGTCCGGCCTCATGCTCTGCTATTTTGTGGACATGCTCATCCGCCTACTCGGTATGCGCCTCGCGCTCTTCCGCTCGCACTCGAACATCGCCGACCTGCTCTGCCTGCTCGGCATGGTCGGCATCCTCGGCTGCCGGTGGGTCCTTCCGGAGCACGAGTACTACCTCTGCCTCGGCTACCTGGGGCTCGTGGCGCTCCGGCTCATCCTCAAGCCCCGCGCGCGCACGTTCTCGAAGAAGCTCCACAAGTTCCGCGCGAACGGCGACCACATCCGCGTCTCGATCGAGTCGCTGCGCGCGTCGCTCGCGCGCATCCCGGGCATCTCGGCGCTCGCGATCGAGATGATGGAGACGGACCTCGTGATCATCTGCGGCCGCGACGAGGGCGACATCACGCGCGACGAGCTCATGAACTTCCTCGAGCGCGCGCTGCACTACCGCCCGCACACGCTCTCGGCCACCGAGTTCCTCGCGCACCTGCGCGACATCGACGCGAGCTCGTCGCAGCTTGCCTACGGCAGCTTCGACGTCGTGCGCAGCACGCTCTGGCACTGGTCGAACCAGAGCTCGGACCTCGTTTTCTGCTTCCTCGTCGTCTGCATGAACGCCGCGATCAGCCCGAGCATGGCGTGGTTCCTCGCGCGGCTCTCGGACGCCTTCGAGACGGTCGACGACAAGACGCAGCCGCTCGACGAGTCGTCGCTCAAGATCGGGCTCATGGGCATCCTCGGGCTCTGCGTGCCGTTCGTCATCGGTAACTACGCGGTCGGATACTTCCAGTCCAAGATGATCTCCAAGGCCACGGAGCTCCTGCAGAGCAAGCTGCTCGACATCATCATGCACCAGGGCACGAACTTCTTCGCGGAGCGCTCGGAGGGCGACCTGAACAACCTCTTCTCGAGCGACATCGCGCGCGTCAACGGCCTCTGGCAGGCGGTCTTCTGGAACCTGCTCAACCCTCTCGTGTCGGTCGTCTTTGGCTTTGGCTACGCCATGCTGATGGACCCGGCGATCGGCATCATGGCGTTCGCGTTCGCGGCGGTGCTGCTCACGAGTGGCCCGCAGGGCTTTGCGGCGCAGCGCTCGAAGGAGTTCGGGTCGAAGAACGCGTACGTGGCCGCGGAGTTCCAGAACGCGGTGCAGTGCCAGAAGGTTGTCCGCGCGTACGCGATCCAGGAGCCGCTGCTCGCGCGGTTCGGCAAGACGTGCAGCGCGTTGCGCAAGAACCAGTTCTCGAAGGACTTTTGGTCGAGCGTCGTGCAGATCTACATCGAGTCGGCCATGTACATCTTCACGGCGATCATGACGGCGTCACTGTCGATGAAGGTCTGGCGCGGAGAGATCTCGTCGGGCGACTTCTTCGGCTTCATCACGCTGCTCAGTCGTGTGTCGACCCCCGTGACGGTGCTTGGTGGCTTCATGCGAGTCGCGATCGGTAACGCGAGCAGTCTGCAGCGCATCGACGACATTATCATGGGACTGGGCTCGACGGGCGGCGAAGACGACGGCGACAAGGACCTGCCGGCGCTCCCCAAGATGGAGAACGACCTCCTCGTGGAGAAGCTGGTCTTCAAGTACGACAAGGCGTCGGAGAAGTACATTCTGAACGAGCTGACGGCGACGATCCCGCGTGGCGCGTACACGTGTGTGGTCGGTCCGTCGGGTTGCGGCAAGAGTACGCTGCTGGCGTGTCTGATGCAGTTCCAGGAGGCGGACGGCGGGTGCATTCGCCTCGATAGCCACGACATTTTCAACTTCTCGAAGAAGTCGTTCATGGACCAAACTGCGGTGGTGTTCCAGGACGGCGGCATCCTGAACGGCACGATCTACGACAACATCCGCTACGGCAACACGAGTGCGTCGAACGCGGACTGCGAGGAGGCGGCGCGTTTGGCAGAGTGTCACTTCATCAAGGATCTGAAGGACGGTTTTGAGACGATCGTCGGGCAGCACGCGACGTGCAGTCTGAGTGGCGGCCAGGCGCAGCGTATCTGTCTGGCTCGCGCGCTGTGCAGAAAGCCGAGCATCATGTTGCTGGACGAGGCGACGAGTGCGCTGGACCCCGAGACGGAAGCCTCGATCGTCGCGACGCTCGAGCGGCTGTCGAGCAAGATGCGCATGACGATTATTTCGGTGACGCACCGTCTCTCGACGGCGCTGAACGCGGACTTGATCCTCGTGCTGCAGGCTGGTCGCGTGGCCGAGCAGGGCCGCTACGACGACTTGGTGCGCCGCGGCGGTCTGTTCTACGAGATGGTGCACAAGACAGGCGACGAGGACGAGGACGAGCAGAAGAAGAAGCCGCCGACCCACGCGCGCCACCAGTCGGTGGACACGATCACGCCGATCGGCGAGGACAGCCTCGTGTCCCAGGACAGTGCGCTGGCGCTGCAGCAGTTTACGAAGAACCTGAGCTCCCGCGTGGTGCACGAGGCGTCGGACCCGCGCGCAGGCGGACAGGCGTCGTGGTACCGCTACAACCGCGTGTCGAGCCGCGTGCGCAAGACGAGCCAGGGCGAGGACGGGTACGCGCGCCGGTCGCAGAACAATAGTATAGACCCCCAGTGGTACGCGCCTTCAAGCGAAACGCACCCACGAGGGCACGCGACCTCGGCTGCGAGCGAGGACGAGCGCAGCAAGTACTTTGTGCTGTAGTCAAGCGTCGAATGGAGCCGTCCGGCACCGCCCGCACTCGCGCGTCCGCCCGACGACGCAGCAGGAGGTGCGCCGAGACCCCGTGTCGAGTGTGTGTGTTTACACGAAGCAAGTTTTCTGCTGCTGGGTTGGTGTTGTCGAGATGGTGTTGAGATGGTGTCGTAGATGTCGTCGAGATGTTGTCGAGACGGTGTTGAAATGGTGTCGAGTCGGGTGTCGAGACGGGTGTCATTCCCTGTCTGCCACAACCACACGAACTGACCAGCAAGCGATCGAGACGATGATGATCCACACACCGCTTCTCTCCACATCCATTCACCACCGCCACCACTCGGGAGGACCGAACTCCCACGCGACGACCACCGCATCGGCCCCAGTGCGCTCCGCCGCAGCTAGAACCCGAGCGTCGCGCGGCCGTAAAACTGCTCGTCCTCCTCCGGGTAGCTCTCCTCCATGGCGCGCTGCGCCGCGCGGCTGAACGCGCTGGCGCCGCCGCCGTTGCGCTTCTCGGCCGCCTTGGCGAGCGCCGCGAGCTGGTTGGTCGTGACCAGGAAGGCGTTCGCCGCGCGCAGCGTCTTGACCCACTTGTCGAGCTCCTGCGTCGACTTGGTGAAGAAGTGCGACTGCTGCGTGCTCGTGCTGAGCACGAACTCGCGCCCGCGCTTGGCGTCCTCGCACACGACCTCGAGCGACTTGTCCGAGAGGTCGATCTCGCCGCGCACGACCGGGTCGCCGCGGCGCTTGTAGTACTTGAGGAAGCCGTCCGGCGTGATCTCGCACCAGCGCTCGCGCGCGCCGCGCATCGTCTTCATGTTGCTGATGAGCCCGCGCTCGCTCCACTCGGTCGGCCCCTTGTCGAGGAAGCCGACGATCGTCGGCATCTTATCGGCCTTCTTCGACCGGTGCTCCTTCGACTGCTGCTGGCTCGCGCCGTTGCTGCCTCGGCTGTCGCCCGCGGATGTCGGCTGCGGAGCAGTCGAGTGCTTTCTCGAGCGGGAGGAGGATCCGGATGACGACGACGACGGCGCAGCTCCCGTGCTTGATGACGAACCTGTCGCCGTCCTACTGCCGTCCCGTCCGCTTGAGGAGGGAGCGCCGCCGCTCGCCGCCTTGAGCTTGTGCAGCTCGTCTTGTGCGTGCTTGAGCTCTTCTTTGATCGCGTGGCGCCTTCTCTGGCACTCCTTCGCCAGGTCCTGGTCGCCCACCTGCGCCGCCTTCGACATCGTCTCGACCACCGACCGCTGCTGCTTGCGCAGCTCCAAGATCTTCGCCTCCAAGCGAGCGATCTCCGGCGACGGCGACGTGCTGCTCGACCCGCTGCCGGAACTCGACAGGCTCTTGCTCGCAGACGACGACGACGCGGACGACGACGCGGACGACGAACCGGACGCCTCTCTGTCATCGGATCGTCGCGACTTGGACGACGACAGGTTCGCCAGGTGCCGGTTGAGCTGATCCATCTCGCGCTGCACCTTCGTCGCCTTGCGCTGCTCCTTGCTCAGCTCCTCCTCCATGAAGCGCAGCTTCTTCTTGAACGCCGAGAGCTGCTCCCGGGGCGGCGCCGTGAGGTCGATGCCGAAGAACATCTCGTCGTCGCCGCCCTTCCCGTCGTCCTCTTCTACAGCTTTCGCGTCCAGCTTGGCGAGCGAGCCTTCAAGCTCGTCCAGCGCCGTCTGCAGCGTCACGCGCTCCTTGCGGAGCCGCTTGTTGCCGGCGCTCATCTTCGCAATGTCTTCCGTGAGCCCAGCGTTGCGCTTCGCCAGCTCGTTCGCCTTGACGAGCTCCGGGTTCTCCATCGCGTGGATCTCCTGCAGTTTCAGGTGCTTGATCATCGTGTCGAACTTGTGCTTCTCGCTCACGAGCCGCTCGTTCTCCTTGCGCAGCTCCAGGCGCCGCTCGTTCAGCACGTCGAACTCGCTCGAGACCGTGTCCCACTTCTTCTTCACCACGTTCACCGACCGCAGCAGCTTGTTTGTCTCGATCGTCCAGAGCTCCGTGTGCAGCTCGCTCGTGACCAGCACGCGCGTGAACTCCTGCTTCTGCTGGAGGTACGCCGACGACTTGTCCGACGCGCGCGCCTCCTGCTCCGAGATGAGCGCCAGCTGCGGGTTGTCCTCCACGGTGCCGCGCTCGACGTCCGCGAACCGGATGCGCAGTGGCCGCGGCGCCTTCTTGAGCCTGTCGACGACTTCCTTGTACGTCAGCCCCGCGAGGCCCTGCTCCTCGATGCCCGTCACGCGCATGCCGATCGTCAAGCGCCTGCGCGAGAGCCACGTGTGAGTGCGAGCGCACGGCTCCAGGCGAGGCGGAGCGAAGGGGGAGGACTGGCGTACTTGTGGGGCTTGACGCTCCAGTTGTAGAGCTCCGCGGGCCCAGCCTTGCCGTTGATCTTGGGCAGGTCGTCCACCTCCGCTTGGAAGAGCGGGTACGGCGTCGTGTCGAACTGCCGCACCTCCCGCAGGCTCACGCCGAGGCGGCCCTCGCCGAACTCGATCTCGACCTCCGTCACCCAGTTGTAGTGCGCCAGCACCACCGGCGGCGCTGCGAGCGATACAGACACAAGCGGTCAGTTTGTCCCAGTTTGTCTCACTCTCGCCACCAACCAACCAGGCGGTCGCACCTCTCGGCGGCGCAGGTGGCGCTGCCGCCGCCGCTGTCGCTCCGTCTGCTGCCGCTGTCGTCGGTGCTGGCGGCGCCGCGGCGTCAGATCCGGTGCCCGCAGCCGCCGCCGCCGCGGACGTCGTGGTCTTGGCGTTCGGCGGCGTCCACTGCGTCTTGCCCGCGGGCGAGATGTAGTAGTACCGGCCTTTCTGCGTCTTGCTCTCCTTGCGCGTCCAGCCGGCGGGCAGCGCGTCGCCGCCGCCGCCGCCGTCGCCGTCCGCGCTCGCGGCGGTGCCGAGCGACGCGGAGCTGTTGTGTCTGTCGTCGACGACCCGCGAGAGGCACTCAGACGCTCAGCAGGGGGAAGGGAGGCGGCGCCCAGACAGGCAGGTAGGAAGCTCCGCGATCGATCAACGCACCGCCACATGACGACGCTCTTCTCCTTCTTGATGTCCTTGAGGCGCTGAATGGTGGCGGACGGGTGCGCGTGCGTGGCGCTAGTGAAGTAAGCGAGGGAGACAGAGAGGGGAAGGACGGGCAGTCGGCCTCCTTCACGCGCGGCGCATGCGCTGGGGGGAGCTCGCGAGCTTCTGAGCGTCGAGCTGATACCGGTAAATGAGCCGCCTGCTGACTCCCCTCCCTTGCTAAAGGCAGGCAGTCCGACAATTCGACATGTGGTACGGGTTTCAAGCTACAAAGTCGAATTTATGCTCGTACCAGCACAGGGAAGACACGAGTCGCGATCTGTCACGAGATCGGCAAGGACAACGACGACGACGACGAACCGCGCGTTCCGATACATAGCGTTCGTTCATTCGTTCTCTCGCCGCTCGCGTTCGACGTCGTCGTCCGAGAAGCAGTGCGCGTCTCGATTCCCCCCACTCCCCCTTCTTCCCACCTCAACTCTCCAACTCTCGCTCCGTTCCCCCCCCCCCC
>JAASGM010000315.1:0-23221 GCA_023334215.1 Globisporangium cystogenes | reverse complement strand
TGCACGACTGGCGATGCCGCCTTCCGCGCACTTCGCGCGACACTCGAACGCCGGTGCTGCTGCTGCCGTGGACACCAGGATCTCTGGGTGTCTCGATCTGTCATATGCAGTGTAAGTCGCAATAGTGAAGAAAACGAGTGCGCACGGAGTTGTCCTCTGCGTGCTCGTGCCAAGTCCCTCTCTCCGCTGCCCGCTGGTCTGTGCCGCGATGGCGACCGCCGCCAAGTGCGGCGTGTGCAACCACCACCACGAACAGGTCGGCGGGTTGCGCTGCTGTCGCCCCCATAGTCGCTCGCTCACGCGCTCGCTGGTGGTGCAGGGCGTCAAGTGCCTTGTGTGCGGCCACACGGGCAAGAGCCGCTTCCTCCAGCAGCTCCAGGTATCCGCTCGTCTCCTCTACAAGAGCTACCAAGCGACCTCATGGAGCGGAGTGTGTGCGTTACGGATCAGCAGCAGCGCGCGCCGCCTGCGAACTTGTTTACTGTGCAGGCAGCCGACGCGTTCGCCGGGCAGCCGCTGGACACGGGCTTCTGGAGCTTTGTGCGTATCCTGCGGCGCCACATCTTCCCAAGTGCGCCGTGCGAGTTAGCGGATGACGCGAGCTGCCGCCACGTCATCGCGTTCGGTGCGTTGCGCGAGCCGCTATGAAGAAGGTGAGAGTGATGATCTGAGCCGCTCTCGACGCAGTCGGTGACGCGCCGATCGCGCTGTGCCGTTGGCGGATAGCGCAGGACGCGGCGGACGCGAGCCAGGTCGTCGTGGCGCTCGAGCATTTTGGCGTGCTGGAGGCGAAGCGCGGCCGCGGCTTCGGCGGGCTGCTGCTCGACCGCGTCGTCGAGGTGCGGTGGCCTCGTTCTTCGCAGTTCGGCTGGCGCGCAAGTGGTCGGACAGGTCGGCTCACCACGAGCCTGAGCGGGCTCTCCTCGCTTCGCCTGCACAGGATGTCGCAGCGAAGGCGGCGCAGATGGGGCTGCGCGTGCCGGCGCTCGTGGCACGCGTGCCGACCAGCGAGGCGCCGACGATGGCCGACGAAGCCGCCGCCGACACAGCAGTGCTGAGACTGTTTCGGTCCAGAGGCTTTCAGGCCAGCGGCGCGGACCCGGCGGCGACGACGACGACGATGGCGCTGTGTCGACCTGCGTGACTGGGGATCTGGGCCGAGTGAGTTGAGTACTGTGCTGGGGCCAGTCTGACAAGACCAGCCGTCTGCGTCGAACTTTTTTCATGCGGCGCGGTGTCGATGAGGAACGCACTCGAGCTGGTCTTGATGCTGCATCTTGGTGTCTAACGTCGCTTGGCGGCGGCGGCGCTGCTGAACTCGGCGCGCAGAGACGGCACCGCGAGTGAGTGTGTCGAATGCGGTGGGGCGAGAAGATGGCTCCGCTTTCTCTCTCCGACTGGCCCCGCAAGCACCTTTGTGCGCGTGTTCACCACCGCTGATCACGAGCCTGAGCCTCTGAGGCTCCGCGTAACTCGAGTTCTCGCCCTTGCGCTCTATGGCGCCAAGTTCGCTCCAGATGCGGCGGCTGCACTCGCGCTCGGCCCGAGCAGGCGCGCGCCGCGCATGGGATCTCTCGTCTCCGCTGCGCTGCCAGCAGCGGCCGTGGCGGCGTCCATCCCTTCTTCTCTGCGAGACGCAGTTCACGCTGCTCCAGGCGGACGAGAGAGACGAGAGGTTCCCTCTCACCCAAAAGCGACTTAACGCCGAGCTCCTCATGTACGTACCGACGAAGGCGGAGCTCGATGTAGCTATCGCTCCTTCATGCCGTTCTCCATGGACGTGAACAACCAGCAGCAGCATCGAGAGAGAAAGAGAGAGAGAGCGCATGTGCATCGTCGCCGCGAATGAAGCGGCGCGAGGAGGAGATACTCGTTCCTCATACAAAGACCGAGTGCAGCATACAAAGCCCAAGTGAGTCCACCCACCCACCCTGATAACTCGCAAACTTCAAGGCTCGTTTTTATCATTTTGCACTTGATTTCACTATGCCACATACAATCCTCAAGTCATCTCCGGCGGTTGCACACAACGCCCCAAACAGCAGGCGAAGAGCTACCAACATGTGGAATCACGCTGGCCTCTCACCTCACAAGCAGAAATCGCGCTTGGTGAGCGAGCGGACGCCACTCGCCTTCCACTCGTGTGCGAGTGTCTCGTAGCAGCAGCAGCAGCGCTCGTGACTTTCCCCCTCACACTTCTCGCATCGCTCCGTAGCGCGTGCGTGGCGCGTGCGTAGCTAGCGACTCCTTCCCTTTGGCGACGACTCGTGGCGCGTAACCTCCCGAGTCGCACTCCTTCACTCACCGCCCAAAAGTCCCACAAGCGAGAGAACGCGAACGTGCCGACTGCGCAGTGCGCGAAAAATCCACCAGCGCCGACGCCCGCTTGCCCCCACTACCCAAGATGGACCCGCGGCGCAACTTCTACCACCTCTGCGGCTCGCCGATCAGCACGCCGAAGCGCGACCACCGGCAGAGCTTCGACGACGGCGTCGGGTCGCCCGACCAGCGCCGCTCGCCCGAACTCGCGCACTCGCCGCCGCTGCGCATGAAGGACGCGGGCGACCGCAAGCGCGCGACGCTCGCGACCGCCGCCACGGAGCAGGACGCGCTCTTCGACAGCTGCCCGTCGTTCTCCATGGACGCGTGCATGAGCGGCTCGATCGTCGACTCGATGGTCGTCGACGACGGCGACCTGGAGGACGACGACGACCTGGACGACGACTATGACGACGACTACGTTGACGACGGCGCCGAGACCGACACGTGCAGCACGACGCACATGAGCGTGCAGGACGCGCGGGAAGCGCGAATCCCGCACTTCCTCTCGGAGGACGCGTCGCCGCCGTACCTTCCAGACCAGCTCGGCGCCGACAGCGGCGACGGGGACAAGTACAGTCGCGTGGGCGGCCGCCGCGGCTCGATCGTCGCGGCCCACGAGAGCATCGACCTGAAGGACCTGGCGCTCGACAGGGTGATCGGCGAAGGCGCGTTCGGCAAGGTGTACAAGGGCACGTGGCGCCAGAAGCCAGTGGCCGTGAAGGTGCTGCTCCACCAGGACCTGCGGCCGGACGTCGTGCGCGAGTTCGAGACCGAGGTGCAGATCATGAGCGTGCTCAACCACCCGAACATCTGCATGCTGCTCGGCGCGTGCCTCGAGCCGTCGAGCCGCGCGCTCGTGCTCGAGCTCGTGGACCAGGGCTCGCTCTGGGTCGTGCTGCGCTCGCGGCGGCGCCAGATCACGGACGCGCTCCGCGCCAAGTTCATCCTCGAGACGGCGCGCGGGATGAACTACCTGCACCAGTTCAAGCGCCCGATCCTACACCGGGACATGAAGAGCCCGAACCTGCTCGTGCAAAACGACTTCTCGATCAAGATCTCGGACTTTGGACTCGCGCGCGTGAAGGCGCAGATCCAGACGATGACGGGGAACTGCGGCACGGTGCAGTGGATGGCGTACGTTCCCTCTCTTCCTTCTCTTGACTGGGTCGCTGCTGCTTCACTCGTCTTGCGGGTTCGGACGGCTAACGGTCTTCGTGGTCGCCTCTTCCTCCCTCTCTCTCTCTTCGTGCAGCCCCGAGGTGCTGGGGAACCAAAAGTACACAGAGAAGGCTGACGTGTTCTCGTTCGGCATCGTGATCTGGGAGATCTGCACGGGCAAGTGTCCGTACGACGGCATGGTGCAGATCCAGGCGGCGCTGGGCGTGCTGAACCACGACCTGCGGCCGAAGATCCCGGACTCGTGTCCGCGGTTCTTCGCGCGGCTCATGCGCGCGTGCTGGAACCGCGAGCCGAGTATGCGGCCGTCGTTCGCCGAGATCATCAAGGCGTTCGAGCTGTACGAGCGGACTGTGTCGAGCACCAACTACTCCCGATAGAGAGCGAAGACCGAGTCCGGCCGGCGGGCGAGCGGAGGGGAGTACAATAGAGCGACCGACCGGTCGATCGCGGAGGCTGCTGCTGCTGCTGCGCGCGCTGGGACAAGGGGCGAGAAGAGCATTATTTAGAGCGCGCACGCGCACACACACACCACCCACTCGTTGCAAGGACGGAGGCGGCGACCGACGAGCGTTCAGCAGTTCAGCAGGCGGCGGCGAAGGAGGCGGAGAAAGAGGAGGACAAGGGGGAACAAGAGCGAAGAGAAGAAGACGAACAAGATGACGGAACTCCCGTGGGCGTCGCAGTCGGAATGGCTGGCGCGCGAGAGGGGTTCTCTGCGTGGGGAAGTGACGCGATGCACGTTTGCGCAGCAGTCTCGAGCGAGGAACTAGGTCAAAAGAGTCACCGGAATACACATGAACGCTTTCACGAGTGCGTTGCGCGGTGACGAGTTGGATCCAGCAGCTCTTTGTGGCTGCCGACATTTCGTTTGCGCTGACGCCTTTCGGCAGCAGATGGCGTTGTGTGTGACGCTGGAAGATCGAGACCGGATCTGGCGCTGGACGTCTCCAGCGATGAGAGCAGCAGCAGCAGCAGCAGCAACTCTGCGACTCATGATGGCAGCAGCGGTAACGGCGATGTCTCTGGATTGTCACGTGTGTGCTGCCCGCGACTCTTTCTACCGATCGCTGTATACACTTTCACGACTGCGTCACCTTCGCGGTTCGTTTGTGGTTTGTGGATGGTCATCGACCGTCTTCGTCGTCTCCACCACGCAGCAAGAGACCGATTGAAGCGATAGAAGCGCATATCCTTTGGCATGAAGCAGCGGACCCGCCACCGCCATCACAGCATGACCCGACCCGAAAGCGCTACCCAGGTCGGGAAGACAGTGCGGGTCAGCGTCACCAACCCGCTTCTTCGCGGCCACACACACGCCGCGTCAAGAAATCGCGAGAAAAAGTTGCAGTTCCCTGCGCCTGATCCGACATGCGAAAAACACCATCTCAGGGCGTCGAAAGCACAGTTTCCACACTATTCTCTCTACTTTCCATACATTCGCCACATTATAAAACTAGGACCGATCCTCGTTCGGATCCAAAGTCGCCGCCGCGCGCCAGTTTGCGCCGCGTTGTTCCCGCCAGTCAGTATCGAATATACTCACCGAGCCCCAGGTCGTCGTCGCTCGCCCGCCGATCGACCCGACCCACCTCGCTCCTCCCCCCTTCTCTCTCGAAGCAAGGAAGGCGGGCGCGAAAAGAGCGAGCGAAGCGGCTGGCGCACGCAGCGGCGCGGCGTGCAGACAGGTGCATCGCGTCCCTACCGACCACCAAGCGAGCGAGCGAGCGAGCGAGCAGCTCCGAACGACGGCGACGTCGACGGCGCCGACCGGCCCACTCGACAAGATGAGCACGCAGCAGGAGCTCCTGCGTCTCGTGAGCGCGCTGAGCGGCGCTTGCCGCGCCGACCGCAACGTGCTCAAGGACGCGCGGCTCGTGGACCTGCTCGAGGCGCAGGCCAAGGCGATTCTGCTCAAGCGCCGCCAGCAGCGCAAGTCGGCGGCGGCGGAGGCGCCGACCATCTCCCCGCAGCGCCACAAGCTGCTCAAGAAGCTCGCGGACGCGAGCGCCGAGAGCGCCAAGGACGGCGCGTCCAAGCGCCGCAAGCTCTCGTTCGAGCCGGACGCGCTCCTCAAGGCGCCTGTGAAACCCTCGCGCGCGTTCGAGAAGCCGCTGCTGGACTTCGCGGCGCACGCGTCGGTCGCGGTGTTCAACGCTGCGGTCGTCGACCACGACGCAGCGCCGCGTGCGACGTCCCCGCAGACGTTCTTCAAGGCGGCCGCGAGCGCCTCGGCGTTCAAGTCGCTTGACCGCGGCTCGGTCGTGGACCTCTCGGCGTCCATGGCGTCCACGGTCACGTCTACGACGCCCGGCTACTACGACGACATGTACGACGACATGGCGCCGGACCACCGCTACCGCCACTCGCGCTCGCCGGGGACGGAGTCGCACGGCCGCCGCACGCCCATGTCGGAGCTGACGCAGTCGGTGGACTCGATCGACTGGTCGCCGTCGGACGACGAGGAAGACGACGAGCTCATGGAAAGCCGCTCGAAGCTGCACGCGGACCGCCCGACGCTGGTCTTTAACGAGGAGGCCGAGGACGCTGCCGTGGCGGTGCCGCCGGCGATGGCCACCTCGACCGAGGCTGTCATGAAGGTGCTCTTCAACATCATGCAGCAGGACCGGAACTACCAGTGGCTCGTGGACCCGCAGAACCAAGCGCGCGTCGCGAAGCTGGTGGCGTGCCACCAGCGCCAGCAGGTGGAGGAAGAGGCGGACGCCAGTGAAGCGTCCGACGAGCTGCGTGCCCAGGTGGAGGAGCTGGTGCGCGAGAACTCGCGCATCCAGAGCGAGAACGCGCGGCTGCTGGAGGCGAACCAGATGAGCGCGTGCGACGTGGAGGAGCACAAGCAGCGCGTGGACGAGCTGGTGCAGAAGCTCAAGGCGTCGACGGCTGCGCCGGCGAAGAAGACGGTGTCGGCGCCGCGCACCGATGCGGAGCTGCGCCTGGCGGAGTCGGAGGAGCGCCTCGGCGCGCAGGAAGCGATCCGCCGCGAGGCGGAGACGGTGTTCGAGTCGGAGCTGAGTGCCAAGACGGAGACGGTGGCGTCGCTGAAGAAGGAGCTGGAGTCCAAGGACGACGAGATCGCTGCTCTGATGCAGCAGGTGGAGGCAATCAGTGCCGCGTTCGCGTCCAAGGCGAGCGGCCGCAGCAGCTTCGACGGCTCTGCGTCGCTGTCAGCGTCGCGTGGTCTTCGCCGCCTATCGCTGAGCTCGCAGAAGGCGCCTCTGAGCGAGTCGGAGGAGGCTGCTGAGGGCGACGCGAGCATGATCCTGCACCTGCGTGAGGTGAACGTGACTCGCGAGAACGAGGTGAAGCGTCTGCGCACCGTGCTCATGGAGAAAGATCGCGAGATCTGCAACCTGTACATGCACCTGTCGACGAAGAAGAAGCTCGTGGACGAGATCTCGAGCCGCCTCGTGCAGCAGGTGCAAGCAGTCGCTGGTGGCGAGACGTTCTCGGTCGAGGACCTGGACCTGGACCTGGACATGTTCCTGTTCAAGGACGTGATGGAGAAGCAGAAGGCGGCGGACGAGCTGACGGCGGCGCTCGGCGTGATGGAGCGGGAGGTGGAGTCGCTGGAGGAGCGCGTGGAGACGCTCGAGAGCGAGAACTACACGCTCAAGCTGACGCAGGAGGATCTCACGGGCACGCTGGAGAGCGCCAACGCGGAATTCATGCGCGTGTCGGCGGAGAACGAGCTCATGGAGGCGTCGTTGAAGGAGAAGCAGACGCGCATCCGCAACCTGATGCTGTACCTCGAGGAGAAGGAAGACCAGATCATGCGCCTGAAGGACGCGGCGGAGCAGCAGCTTCGCCCGGCGTTCAGCTCGATCGGCAGCAGCTACGTGACGTCGTCGTCGTTCGGCGACGACGCGCGCGCCTACTAATGCCGCAAGTATGAGGATGTACACAAGACCCAAGACCGAGATGCGCGACGAGCCCGAGCGTCGTCGCGCCAGGATGATACCAACAACAACAACAACAACAACCCAGTGAGTGAAGATGACGACGATGAAGCTGCCCACCTACCGAGACGACTCCAGCCGCGAAGCGCACAAAAACTAGAAGACGAGGACCCCGCTGCACGAGCGGCCCCGAGCATTCGACCCACAAAATTCTCGCAGGCAGCGCAGCACAGCGAGCGACGACGACGACCGAGGCAGTTCCGCCAGTGCGAGGAGCAAGTGTCGTGGTCCGAGTTGTTGCGGGTGCTGGTGGTGCCAGCGGATGATGTATCAGTTGAACGAGCACAGAGAGGCGAGAGCTAACTTATCCTTCGCGGATCGGAGCACAAAACACGAGAGCGTATGGTGATGGCCACGACGACGCGCCTGTTGGTTTGTCCTGCACTCCTGCATCTTATCGTGGTTGTGGTTCGCTGGTGCAGGCATAATCTCTTAGACGAGCAGTGGACGACGGTGGAGATATGCAAACTTCCTTCACGCAACTCGGTGTTCGGTCCCTTGCAGCGACTGCTCTTCGGCTCCAGTGGACTCGGTGGATGCAGCGCGCACGCACTGACTGACTGGCTCGACGGTCGCTGGCTCAGAGCGTCCGTGCGGCCACCGCTCACACCTCCTTCTCGTACACCACGCGCTTGCCCATCTCGCTGTGCTTGATCCGAGCGCTCAGCAGCGCGCCGTGACGACGCACCGGCCGCGACGTGATGCTCAGTCCGAACACGAACGTCGCGATGAACGCGGCGAAGAGTCCGAGGACGAGCAGGATCGGAATCCACAGCGGCGCCGTGAAGAAAGCCGTCACCAGGAACGGGACGATCCAGAACGGAAGCGTGAAGGTCGCGACGACCGCAGTCGGCACCGCGACCGCGAGGAAGACCGCGACCACGCCAGCCGTGACGACACCCAGAAGCGCCGCCGCTGCCACGCTCAGGTTACGGTGCTTCTTCGCGAACTCCGTCGGGCTGACGTGTCATTGCAAACAACGTCAGCATCGTGTGCGCTCGAGTGCACAGTAGCGCATGCAGTCGCACCCTTGCAGGTACTTGGACTCCAGGAGTCCGCCCACGAGGGTCCACAGCGTCGACACGACCGAGTCGCGGACGTCCAGCAGTTTGGACGCGCGCTGCGCTGCGCGGAACGCCTTGCGCACCGGCGGTCCAAACCACACGTGGAGAACCACCTCGCCGCGGTTATCGGATCCGTTGACGCCGTCCTTGAGGCGCACCGTGTACTCGGACTCGGCTGTCGCCACGCAGAGCATCGTAGTAGATCAGTAAGACAAGTGACACTCTCACCCTCGCGTCGACCAGCTGGTGCTCACTCTTGTTCTGGTTCTTCGCGACCTTGGCGACGTTGATCTGGCCGGTGCCAATGAGGTCGTCGCCAGTCTCATCCGAGTAGACCTCGACCGTGAGCACGGTCTCCTTCTCATGCAGACTGGCGTCGTAATAGAGCTCGAGTTCGTTGTTGAGCTTCTCGTTCCACTCCGGGTCCGTGCCGCCTTGGAACGCCGGGTCCGTTGTGCCGGCAGACTTGGGGCTCGAGCCTTCGAGCTGAACGAGTACTGCAGAGCATTCATGATCGTCACCAGTTAGCACGTTATAACAGTCGTCAGTGCGAACAGCATTTGCTACCGCAACGACGCACCGAACGGGTCCTGGCGCTTGCCAAAGTCCATGCGCGGCAGGTTGCGCGCGCGCAGCACCTTCACGTGCAGCGTGCCGTTTTGCAACTGCGTGAGGGACTCGTCACTCGCCGAGGGCGGCGGCGAGGACGCGGACGTCGCGGCAGCCTTGGACTTTTTCATTGCAGGCGCCGTGGGCGGTGGACGGAAGGCTTGGAGGTGCTGTTGCTTCGTGCGCGAGGCGGCGAAAGATCGACTGAAGAGCTCACTTCAAAAACATGCAGCGGGCTGAACAGGAGGATCCGTTAGTGAAGAAACTTGGTGTGCAGAGAGTCGACATCGCCTCGTCACGTGACAACTCCGCAGGTGATTGGCTGGAAGCGATTATTTATCGCTGTACAAGAGCACCCTCCAGCTTACCGCTCTTGTATCACGCACGTCAGTATTTCGACTTAGTGACTATACCCATATAGAGGTATGTTGCCTTTGTTCGCTCGTGTAAAGGAAGATTTCCTCTTCGAGCGCGAAAGCGAAAATGCGGAATTGGCGCGCACTCTGCAAGTTGCCGCCGCCATGAGCGAGTCGGTGAGCTCCACGCAGTCGAGCGCGCGCCGCAGCGCCCGCGAGCGCAAGCGGCCCAAGATGATCTACGAGGTGCGCGACCAGCGCGCGAGCGCCGATGGTGACGACGACGCTGAGGGCGGCGCCGCGGAAGACGACGACGACGTCAGCGCCAGCGAGAGCGACGGCGACGAGGAGGAGGAGGCCGACGAGCGGCAGTTCGTCTCGCCGAAGCCAAAGCCCAAGCCGCGCGTGCGCTCGTCGGTCGGAACGCCCCGTCCGCGTCCCGGGAAGCGCAAGCCGTCGGCGCTCGTGCGACCGCGGAAGCTCAAGCCTGTGCAGGAGGAAGGCGGCGCGTCGCACCGGAAGGGCAGCGACGCGACGGACGCCAGCGACAACGGAGACGCGCTGTTCTTCGGTACGCGCCGATAATGCTGGAGTGTAGTCGTGCGCGTCCTCATCGTGCGCGAGTGTGTGTCGATGCAGAGGCGACCAAACGGGGAAACGTGTCGCTACGCAACTTGATGGTCGAGTGGAGGGATCGGTACGAGGACAACGCGGAGGACGCGACGCGCGAGGTGCTCAACTTCGTGTTGCAGGTACGCAGATGTGTACATGTGATGGAAGTTGATCAACGTCATGGTTGACGGCGTTCTGTCTGTCGGTAGGCGTGCGGAGGCGACGGTCAGTGCGTCCCGACGACCGAGAAGCTTGAGAAACTTGACATGAGCGACCTGGTGCGTCGGCGTTGTTAGCACCACGTGATGTGGCGGCGTTGCCACATAGTGGCTCACGCGCACTCTGTTGCTGTCTCGTCAGGTCGACTATGTTGTGGAAGATCTCGTGCAGTCGAACGAAGGATACCCGATAGCTTCCCGTCTCAAGACGTTCAAGCGCTTCGAGAGAAACTTTGTCGACTTCTGGGACGCGTTCGTGACCGAGTGTTTCGAGAGTGAACTGCTGTTCACATCCACGGTCGTTCACCAGTTCGTGGACTGGTGCAGCACGCTGTCGAGGTGGGATCGAGATTTGCTTCGCGTCTTCTCGTTCGCGAGTGCTTTCTAACCGTGTTGAATGATCTGACATGCTAACAGCGCCGAAGTCCGCGCTGTTCGTCACACATCGACAATAGCTTCGTACGCTATCGGGAACGCGCTTGTCGTGTGCGCGCAGAAAGTCTTCCAACAACTCGCAGTCGTGAAGCGCCAGCTGAATGCTGACGCGAACTCCGCGTCGTCGAGGAAAACTCCGCCTGGACGTGTCTCGAAGAAAACAGAGCTCTTACTGGAGAACAAGGCGATGTACGAGCGCCGACTACAGCAGCTCGTCCAAGTGCTGAACATCCTGTTCACCGGTGTGGTTGTGCACCGATACCGCGATGTGATGCCCGAGGTTCGATCCGACAGCGCGAGCACGATCGGTCGCTGGATATCTGCGCTGCCTGATCATTTTCTCAAGGACAACTACCTCAAGTATCTCGGCTGGATGCTGAACGACAAGGACGCGTCCGTTCGACGCCGCGTCATCAAGGTGCTGCGCAGTTTGTACGAGAAGGACGAGTTCACAGACAAGCTCGAGCTGTTCACCTCGCGGTTCTTACCGCGATATTTGGAACTCTGCAACGACGTGGACGACTCGGTGGTCCTCGCGTGCGTCCGACTCCTGATCGCTGTCGACAAGCGCAGTCTGATCAATTCGGACGTAGATCTGCAGTCGGTGGAGAAGCTCGTGTTCGAGCCCGATCACGGCGAGATCCGGAGAGCGGCAGCAGAGTTCGTGTGTCTCCAGTACGATGCGTTCGGTGTGGCAGCGTCGAGCGAGAATGCCAAGCTGAAACGAGATCAGCTGAACACTCAAGCGATTGCGCTGGTCGAGTTTGCGGAAGAGTACATCTACAACCATGGCGCGCCACCGGAGTGTGTCGAGACTGTCGTGGAGGCGTTTTGGGGGCTCGACGATTGCCGTGAGTGGTTTGCTTTGCGCTCAGCTGTTGCTGGTGGCTGTCGTTGGGAGCAGCGGATGACGAATGTTTGTGTCTACCGTTCTGCTTCTCAGAGGTGCTTCAGGACTGGCGCTTGCTGACAGACTTGCTGCTCGCGGACAAGTCGGCTCCTGATCTCACGAGCAACCAACAGTCGATTCTGATCCGCCTCTTGATTGCCGCTGTGCGGAAAATCACGGTCGAGGAGTCAAAGAAGAAGGTGACTACGGAGAGGGTGAGTCGGGCTGTTTGTATTGCGCTGCTTGCCATCATGCTGACGCCTGTGCGCGTTTGTTTCTGTGCGAAGGGCGAAATGACAGTGGTCTTCTGCAGAGAAGTTCCGAGTCTGTTGGTTCGCTACCAATCGGACACGGAGAAGCTGGCACTGATGGTTGAGCTGATCCCGATGCTGTCGCTGAGCGCCGACGTCATTGGACCGCACCTGAGCCATGTCAAGGGACTCCTCGAGAAGCTCAAGCAAGCGTACATGACGAATGCCGAGGAGAGCGTGCTTCTTGTGCTCTCACTGGCGATCCAGCATCTGCTCCAAGCGGAACACGAGGTGGTGAAGCGCGAGACAGAGGTGACTATCCGCGAGATCGTCCAGGAGGTGACAGATCAACTCGAGCAGTCGGTGGAAGTAGATGCGCGGGTACTCGAGAACAGCTACGACGACAGCGCAACGACACCGAGCAAGCGGAGAGCGAAATCGAGCACGAAAGATATGAGCGATGTGGACTTCGCGCTGCGAACCTCCCTTACTCGGCTGACGTGCTTGGTTCGATACGTGGACGTGCGCGAATACCTTCCGGCGGAGCTCGGGTCTGCACCAGCGAGCAATTCTCTCGAGAATCCCGAGGACAGCAACAATGTCGTCAAGCGGATCGAGCGCATGGAGAATATCGTTGCTGGACTGGCGGGTCTGATCCACCGACGAACTCGCAACATTCTGCAGCTTCGCGAGGAGCTCCGAGAGGCAGACACCATCAAGCACGCGCTAATGGTGCTGTATCTGGACCTCCTGTGGTTGACCAAGACCATCTTCAAGGACGCTGATGAGCGAAACAAGCGGAAGCTGGAGTCCGATGATGCGCAAAACGGCTCTGCTGACGACGTTCTCAACCGACCAACTCGCGAACAAATCGAGCGCGTGTTGAAGAGTCGAACGCTGTTGGAAGACTGCTTCGTGTCGATGCTGGAGATGCATCTGGAGAAGTCTCGGCGCCCCGGGGACGGCGAGTCGGAGGGGAAAGGAGGCGAGATCCAGCCGGCTGAAATGGAGGAGATCGAATTCGAGGACGAGCAGATCCTGGCATACGTGAAGGAGGCGCAGCGAATCGCGTTCCTCACGTTCTGCGATACGAGGTGTCTGTTCGTGGAGAAGTTCGAAGACGCGACACCCCCGTTCGATGCTCTGCATTGGCCGCTCCCGCGAATCCTCGTGCTGCTCACGCAAATGTACTTTGAGAACGAGATGGAGTCTCTAGACGCCGAAGAACCCGAGCAAGAATCGGGGGTGGAGGATCCAGAGGTTCGCACTCGTGCTTCAGCGGAGCAGCAACTTCGCAAAGCGGAGCTCCTTGCTGCTCTCGGCAAAGTTTCAGTCAGCAACCCGAGCAACCGACGCCAGTCTGCTGCTGTGTTGCGGTACTTCACGGAGAATGCGAAGCAGAGTGTGGCTGTCGTCAAGGCATTTGGCAAATACGTGAAGAACGAGACCCCGGTGCGGTACCTGGAAGTCCAGATGACGGCGCTCCGTCAGCAGTACAACTCGATACTGGCGCTCAATGACGAGCTCCAAGCGCTGTCGAGTGGCGCTGAGGACGAGGAGGCACGGCAAGAACTCCAAGAGAGTGTCAATGTCAGCGAGGTGCAGCTCAAGGAACTCGCGAAGAGGCTCAGCCAGTCTCTCGGAGTTGGGAAGATCGCCGTGGCGCTGCGAGCACCGTTCTTTCGTTTCCTTTGCGAAGGTGTCCGTTATTCGCTGGAGAGACGAGAGCACTTTGCGTTCTTGGATCCGCTGCGGCCATTCCTCGGACATCTCGACCCGTCGAGCATGAGACAACTGCGAACATACTTCATGCAGCTGCTGGAGGAGCTGGAGGAGACTCCTGAGAACGAAGAGCAACTGAGCCACGAGTGGCGTATCGTGTTCGACTTCCAGTCCGCGATATCCGCGAAGAGAAAAGAACGCCAGGTGGCTGCTAGTGCTCCAGCTACCACCGCTGCCACGTCCAAGCCCGCAGAGGAAGAGACTGAGCGCGTGGCTGTGCGCGGTGAAGGCGAACAAGGTGTGCCAGAGTCAACGGTCGTGTCGAACAAGCGCAAGCGCTCACTCGAGATGCTGCCCGAAGAAGATGACGAGCGCGACACCGAAAACGCGGACGAAGAGATGCCCCAAAGAGACGATGAAGCGGAGGCGCAGACTCTCGAGGTATCCACTACCACGCAAGCGGATGGGAGCTCCACGACTCAACAACCAGCGTCTCCAGCTAAACGCCAGCGGCTTTCGTCGGCGTTTTCGGAGCAGAAGGATGAGGAAGAACCGACTCCCAGTATCAGCGTGGACGAGGAGATGAAGAGTGACATGAGCTCAGTGTCATCGCCGCGAAACGAAGTCGACAGAGCGGAGCAACACGATCAGCAGAGAACCCGAGCAAACTCTTGGAAGCTGAAGCAAGACCGTCAAGAAAGTACAGTCGAGACAGACACGGAGCCACTGGCAGATGATGCCACGCCGCCGGTGCAGCCGCAAACTCCGTCAATCCTGGACAGGGAGATGGATGCGAGAAGAGTTCGTCGTCGACGCCGCAGTTTGCTCACCAGGTAGCTTGACGAGAACTTGCCATGAGCTCGACAGAATCGCACACGACACGCTTCGTTTTCGGTGAGTTTTGCATTGCTGTATGAATGGGAGGTGATGGTAACTGACGTGAGCGCAGGTGTCGGGATGTCGGTGGTGACCATACGAGGCTGGCGGCGATGATGAGAGCGGTCGCCTTCCTACTCCTTCGCGCCGGCTTGCGAGACGTTCTTCGTCGCCTTGCCCATCTCGACGCTCCGTGTCCGAGACGCAAAGTTGAGCGTGCAGAACGACTCGTCGCTGTTGTAGTCGACGGGACTCGCGCAGGCAACCATGAGCGTCTTGGAGTCTCCGCCGAGAGCATCTTGCAGCAGGTACGTCAGCGAGGAGTTGCGGTACGGCACGTGCTTCGCCTTGCTGGCCCGCGCGGCGATGACGTCGCCGAGCGCCGAGAGCGACTTGTTGATGTTCTGCGCTTCCTTCAGCCGCTGTCCTTCGGCGCCGGTCTTGGAGAGGCGCTCGGAGCCTGCGAGGTCGACGAGGAAGAGCTTGCCGTTCGAGATCGCGTTCGTGACGATGTTGGAGCTCTTGATCTGGATCGAGAGGATGGAATGGCTACGACTACTGTGCTCGTTCATGTCAGTCGCGTGCGTGCTCCGGTTCTTGTTGCCCTTCTTGATGAGGTCGAAGACTTCCTCGAGCATCTGCACCGGAACGACCGTCAACCCTGGAACGAAGTTGCCCGTTGCCCCCTGCCGAACCTGCAGGTTCGTGTTGGCGGCGTCTTGCGCGAGCAGGTCGCGGATCTGCTCGTTGTAGATCTCCATGACGCTCACTGTGATCTCATCCTGGTACTCCTTCGAGCGCTGCGTCTTGCGCTCGAAGAGCTCCTGGAGGGATCGCGTGTTGATGCCCGGGTTGTCCCCTGGCCCCGACATCGTGTGCGTCTTGCCCGACCCGGTCTGGCCGTACGCAAAGATGCACACGCTGTAGCCGTCGAGGATGCTGGTCACGAGCGGGCGGACCTCCGAGAAGAGCTGGTCCTGCGTCGAGTTCATGTCGAAGACGCGGTCGAACTCCCAGGTCTTCATCTTGCCCTTCTCGCCCGCGAGCGTGATCTCCTCGTTCGTGAACTTGCAGATCATCTTGCTGCCGTTGCTGAGCTCGTTCTTGGAGATCGGGCGGACGCGGCAGAGCACGCGGATGTTCCCCTTGAGCTCCTGCACGAGGTTGAACAGGCGCTTGCGCTCCTTCATCTCGCGCTTATAGTTGTCCACGACGCCGGCCATCGCGTCCGTCTGCTTCTGCACGCGCTGCGTGATCTTGTCGGTCAGCTGCTTGGCGAGCACGGGGAGCTGCTGGTTCTGCTGCGTGACCTGCGTCTTGAGCGTCACCATGTCGGCTTTCTGCCTCTGCAGCTGGCTCTGGAGCTCGCCGAGCGCCTTGCGCTTGTGCTGCTGGTCCTTCGACGAGTTCTCCAGGCGCTTCTTCAGGTCTAGGATCGCCTTCTTCGCTTGCTCCTTGATCTTCCCGAGCTCCGCCTCAGCCGTCGCCTTGAGCTTCGCGTTCTTCTCCTCCAGCGCCGTCTCCTTGGCTTGTGCTTCCTTCGTCTGCTGCTCCAGACTCGCCTTCACTGCGTCGATCTCTGCTTGCAGCTTCTTCACTTGCGCCTGGACGAACGTTCGCAACACGGCAACCACGTGAGCTTCCAGAGCTCCTGTGTTGCAATGTGAACTAGGAATGGAGAACCGAAAGGCGCGCACCTTGTAGCTCTCCTCGACTTTCGACGCCTCCTTGGCTGCCTCGGCTGATGCGTCGGCAAACGCCTTCGCAGCGTCAGAGGAAGACGACGTCGCTGCCTGCTGGCTGAGCGCGAGCTCCTTCTCGAGTCGTTGGATCTGCATGCCGTCAGAGCATCAGAGTGTGAGGATCCGAGAGCCTGAGAGCAACGAACAGGAGCGAGAGATGAGGATCACTACCGTTTTCTTCGCGCTTTGCTGCGAACTCTCGGCGTCAGCGAGCTGCATGGACACAGGAGAGCAACGTTGCACAAGAGTGGTAAGTTGACGTATCGGCGCTGCCGACAGAGGATGAGGTGGCAGCCGACCTTCTTCTCCAGTGCTCGGAGCTCTTCTGCGTTGGACGGCGATGGTTCGGAGGGAGGTGCTGGAGGTGGAGTAGCTGCCTGCATGGGTGGGGCCGCCTTCACCTCTGCCAACTTCTGCTGCGCCGCTTTCAGCTGTTGAGCAAGCGTACGCTTCTCGGCTTCGAGAGCCTCGAGCTTCGCTGTTGTCGCGGAGTCGTCTTTCGTGGGCGAGCGATCCTTTGTCACTACGACTGGAGGAGCAGTCTGCTTCGCACTCGATGCCGCCTCTGCTACCGCCAGCTTCAGCGTCTTGTTCTCACTCATAAGGCGATCGATCTCCGACTTCATCACTCCGATCTCAGCGGCGACGTCGGGTTCGACGGCGCAGCCAGTAGACGAACCAGTCGATACACCAGACGACCCTTTCACTGGAGGCGCTGCGTACACGTCGTACGCGATGCCCGCGGACTCGAGCTTGGCTTCCAGGTCCTTGATCGTTCCTGTCATCTCCTCGAGTAGCTCTTCTTTCTCCTGGATCTTCTTCGTCATCGTGGTCTTGAGAATCGCGGTCTGTGACTTGCTGAGCAGCTGCAGCTTGCTGAGCGAGTCCTGCGCCTTCTGTTCGCTCTCGCGTGCTGTCTGGAGCTCTTTCTTGAGCTGCTCAAGCTGCTCGAGCATCTCCTTGCTAGCGTGTCCGGCTCCGTCTCCAGATCGCGTCACCGCCCTCTGCTTCCCTGCTCGGCCACCGTTGTCGTCGTCGTCTCCAGGACCATCTTCTTCCTCGTCTGAGAGCCCGAGCTCGTCTTTGAGCTGCTTGCGCCTCATCGTGTCTTCGTATCGAGAGTCATCGTCATCGTAGCCTCTGTGGCTGCGCTGCTGCGTGCGCTGAAGCAACCGTGGATCGTACGTCGCTGGTCGTGAGAAGGCGACGCTGCCACTGGACGAGCGGCTGTCTCCTCGGTCCCGATCTCTGTCACGGTCCCGGTCATGCTCCCGTTCGCGGTCACGCTCGTGGTCTCGGTCATGATCGCGCTCGCGCTCGCGCGGACGATTGTACTCGCCGCGGTCTCGAAGCGCTCGGTCGCGCTCGCGGTCTCGGTCGCGATCTTTCTCGCGGTGCCGGTCGCGGTCGCGGTCGCGCATCTTCGGCGACGTGGAGGGCTCCCGGGTTCGCCCGTTCTCGCGCTCCCATCCGTGCTCGCGCTCTCGCTCTCGCTCCCGGCCGCTGCTGCCGCGACTCCGTTCTCGATCGCGCTCGCGATCCCGGTCGCGCTCGCGCTCGTAGTCCCGACTACTTGTTCGGTCTCGCTCCATTGCTCGTGATGGAAGATTGACAGGCCAGTCGTGCTGGGGAGGGGGAAGAGCGCGTCGTGTGCTCCTGTGTGCTCACGTTGCGAAGTGACATCGCGATCTCAAGAACTCAACCTCCGAGCGAAACCGATTGACCTCTGGAGCGAAACCGCTGACTGGGATCGTGCAAGAAACAACCCGAGCCTTAAAACCCTAATTGCAAACCCTAAATGGAAACCCTACTGCAGAGAGGGTACCAGACCTTCATACCTACATGAGCGCGCTGGGCTTGAGAGGCCAGAGTCCTGTCATCCGGTGCCGCACTGCTGGATGCTGAACTTGCGTCTGCTGCTGAGCTCGCTTCCTCGAAGTCAGCAAGTCTCCTTGTGTCGGTGTTCCTTCGTCTCCGTCCTCCTTCTTGAAGGCTCCAGGGGACTTCGAAGGGATCCGTGGAGGCAGCAGTGCCCTGGCAGAGTTCGCGGCCACCGGAGACACCGAGTGCGAGTTCCTCGGTCCTCCAGATCCCCCACACAGCTGGTCCACTTTCTTGAGAATCGCGCAGCTTCCCACTGAGAGCGACGGCCGCCGACGCGATCGCGCCACGATGCCTTCTTTGCGCTCGGACGTCGGCTCGCTCTGCGGACTCAGCGCCACCCCAGCTCCGATCTCCTTGGTCAACGTCGGCGAGCTCCCCCAGAGCTCCTGCTGCTTAGCGCGCAGGTAGTGCTGCTGCTGTCCGACGACGCTGCCCGGACGACAGAGTCGGAGCCAGCCGACCGCTTCCTCGGCCGAGAAGCGGTGCTGCTGCATCAAGCGGCACGCGATGAGCGTTCCGGTGCGGCCGAGCCCGGCTTTGCAGTGCACCGCGATCGCGCCGGTCGTTGTGCTCTCACACAACTGGAGGAAGTGCTGCATGATGGCGTCGGGCGGGTTCGTGCCGTCCGGGAAGTAGAGGTCGACAAACTGGAAGCCTGCGGTCGTGAAGCGCTCCTTGTCGTAGCGCTTGCGGCTGAGGCGCACCACGAGCGCCACGCCGCGGTGCGTGAAGTGTTCTGCGTAGTGCTCGGGTGTGAGTCTGCCGGAGGAGCCGATGTAGGCGTGCGGTCCCGCGAACGCCAGGAGCTGCGGCGAGATCCACGACAGATCTCCGTGCGCCACTTGCTCGAAGTGGAAGTACTCGTCGACGTCGAAGCTCGCGGGGGACACGAGCTGCGCTTGCAGCGCCTTCTCGAGTCCGCGCAGCACGTGCAACACCGTCAGTCCGAACGCGTCTGGTCCTCGAGTCGCGTCGTGGAACGCCGGGAGCGCCAGGTGTCGGAACGGTGCGAATGCTCGCTCCGCACTCCACCTGCGGCTCAGCACCGCCCAGCAGCCGAGGAGGCACACTGCGTTCGCGCAGTGCTGCGCGTGGCGCTCTCGCTGGACCCGCGCACTCGGAGGCGACTTGGTCGCCACCGCCGACGCGTACGCGCACACGCGCGCGTCCTTTTGCTCCGCGCCTGCGAGCATCGCGTCGAGCTGGCGAGCGAACTTGACGACGTGGCCGATCGAGAGCGGGCCGAAGTCCTGGTAGAAGCTCGCGTAGCGAAACTCTCGCGTCACGTCGATGAGCTGCACGTTCGCGCTCGAGGAGGCGGTGGGCGGCGCACCGCACGAACTCGAGGCGAAGTAGAGCTTCCCGGGGAGCATCTCGACCAACTCGATCGCTTGCGCCATCGTGCGTTGCGCTGGTGCTGGTGACGCGAGGTCGACGGCGGATTGGAAGGGCTACGCCGCGAGGAACCTGGAAGGACGGAATCTTGAGGCGTGCGCTGCGCACTGGACGGGCAAACAGCCGATGAGTCGGCGGCCGACAGGGTTGAGGAGGGGCGAGGGCTCGGGGCGTCTCCGTCAGGCGACTCAGGTCGATCGTCCAGGATGGAGACGCAGGAGCTTCCGGAGATCGGCGGGTGGCGATGTGCGCATTTAGCACATCAGAGGAGCTCTGGGCACGAGATGCTGCGCGGCAGAAGACGACGGCGACGACGGCAGCAGCCAAAGCGAAGCGAACGAGGGTCTGTCTATGTATTGAGGGCGTGGAGACAGGAAGCTGGTGAGCTCTCCGAGGCGCATGAGGAACGTGGAAGAGGAGCTAAGAGAAGTGGATGTTGCGGGCGTTGAAGCGCTCGAGCAGCCTGGAGAAGGAGGAAGAAGCGATGAGAACGCAGGCTCCGTCGACACGAGCGAACGAGCGAACGAGAGAACGAGAGCGAGAGAGAGGGAGCAACGCACGCGAGGTAGTCGTCCTGGTCCATCTTGGCGCCGCGCTTGCCCTTGAAGTCCTCGATCGCCAGCACCTCCTCCACGGTCGTCTTGATGTCAAACTCGCCGTCGGGGAGCTGCGCGCGCGCGTGTCAGCCACCCGCTCTCGCACACACACACTCTCACCCTCGCCGGCACGCGCACCTCGTTGTTGAGCGAGCAGAAGGTCTTGTAGTTCTCGTCGAGGATCTTGAGGATCGCCTTAGTCGTGAAGCACGAGTGCAGCGTCTTGTTCTTGCGGTTGAAGATGATCTTGATCATACCGTCCCACTCGGTGAAGTTCACGGGCGGCGGTGGGTTGCGCGGCTCGATGCGCACGACGCGCGACTCGACCTTGGGTGGCGGCCGGAAGTTGTTGCGCCCGACCTTGAGGAGCTGGTCGACCTTGGCGAGCAGCTGCGTGTTCACCGAGAGGCGGCAGTAGAGCTCGTCGCCGGGCTTGGCGCTCAGGCGCTTCGCGAACTCCTCCTGGAACATGATCACCGCGCAGCGAAACATCGGCCGGTGCGACAGCAGCTTGAACACGAACGGCGACGAGATCTGCGAGCGAGGTGTGAGTATGTGAGTGTGGGGAGAGCTCCAGCGACATGGCGACTCAAGCCAGCTATCGCCGAGTGACGCACCTGGTACGGCAAGTTCGCCACGCACACGTCGAAGAACGGGAGCTGCACCTTCATGACGTCCCCGTGGATGATCTGCAGGTGGTTCATGTGCTCGCTGCGCGGCGGCGTTCGCGAGCGTCAGCACCGGGTCGCGCGCCTCCCCCACCGATTCTCGCTCCTGCTCGCACTTACGTGTTCTGTACGCGCTTCTGCACCTCGGCAACCATGCGCGGGTCGAACTCGACGGCTACGACGCGCTTGGCCTGCTCCAGCAGCTTGACCGTGAGGTTGCCCGTGCCGGGGCCGACCTCAAGGCACACGTCTGTGCCGCGGATGGCCGCCTTGGCCACGATCTGCGTGACGATCATCGGGTTCTTGAGGAAGTGCTGGCCGAGCGACGTGTTGGGCGTCGCGAGCGTGCGCCCGAGCGCGTTCTGCGCCGCGGAGGCCGCGCCGGCGCTGCTGCGGTGCCGCTTCTTGTTGTCCTTGGGCATCTCGTCGTCGTGCTGCCGGACTGAAAGTGATGGCCATCACCCTCGAAAATGGCTGGCGCTCGCCAGCCAGTGGACAGTCTGTACTTGATTTCAGTCAGAAACAGTCGAATTCACACAATAAGCGCGGCTGCACTTTAAACTCCAAGAGCTCTTCAAACCTAGAGATGCTGGCTCGGAGCCTCAGCGCGAAGCTGCTGCTGCTGCTGCGAGCGACAGCGCCGAGGCGCCTCGCACGCGCGTTCGCAACCGGCCCCGCCGCGAGCTTCCTCTGCAGCTCCTGCGGCGCTGGCGCCGCCAAGTGGCAGGGCCAGTGTGGCTCGTGCGGGTCCTGGGGGACGGTCGCGCCGGCAGCGGCGCCGCGCTTCCGACAGGCCGGAGCCGCGACTTCCCACAAGAAGAGCCACTCGCACACCGCGGTCGCGTGGGCGGGTGCTGAGCCCGCGGAGAGAGCTGCGGTGCTGCGCATGAACGACGTCGAGAGCGCCTCGGCGGTGGCGGAGCGCATCACGCTCCCGGAGCGAGAGCTGGTGCGCGCTTCGAGTGCGTCGGTCGCTGGTGCTGATGGGTAGCAGGTGCTCACTGACGCGCCATACGTCAGAACTGGGTGCTCGGCGGCGGCCTCGTGCCCGGATCTCTGACGCTCGTGGCCGGGAACCCGGGAGTCGGCAAGAGCACGGTGCGTGTGCGCTTGTCGCAGGCGGGCTCACGCGCGCTCGCCAGCGCTCTCACCAGTCACTCTGTTGTCCCTCAGCTCGCGCTGCAGATCGCCAACATGCTGGCGCTCGGCGACGGCAGCAGCGGCCACCGCGACGTGCTCTACGTGTCGGGGGAAGAGAGCGCGCTGCAGATCAAGATGCGCGCGGACCGGCTCGGCGCCGTGAGCGACCAGCTCTTCGTCGCGAGCGAGACCAACATCGACGCCATCCTCGAGCTGCTCGAGCGCCGCGGCTTCGCGGCCGCCGTGGTGGACTCGATCCAGACCGTGTACGCCGAGGACGTGCCGTCGGCGGCGGGCACCGTGAACCAGGTGAAGGAGTGCACGCTGCGGCTGCTGCGGCTCGCCAAGCTCCGGGGCGTGCCCGTGCTCGTGATCGGCCACGTGACCAAGAGCGGCGACATCGCCGGCCCCAAGGTGCTCGAGCACATCGTGGACACGGTCGTGCAGCTCGACGGCGACCCGCAGAGCGCGCGGCGGTTCCTGCGGTGCCAGAAGAACCGCTTCGGCAACACGAGCGAGGTCGGCGTGTTCAGCATGACGGACGCCGGGCTCCAGCCGCTCGCGAACCCGCTGCTGGCGTTCGTGTCGTCGTCGTCGGACGATGACGAAGGTGCGACGGACGGCGCGTCGCTCACGATCGCGATGGAGGGCACGCGGCCGATCCCGCTCGAGATCCAGGCGCTCGCGAACCGGACGCACTGGAGCGTCGACGGGAAGAGCGGCGGCACGTCGTCGTTCTCGTTCTCGCGCGTGCGCGGCGTCGGCGTCGCGTTCGACAAGCTCCAGCTGCTCTTCGCCGTGATGGAGAAGCGCGCGCGGGTCTCGTTCCAGAACCAGAGCGTGTTCGTGAACGTCGCCGAGGGCTACACGATCCAGGAGCCAGCCGCAGACCTGGCGCTCGCCGTGGCGCTCGCGAGCTCCGTGCTCGGCCGCCCGGTGCTGCCGCGCGCCATGTTCGTCGGCGAGGTGGCGCTCTCGGGCCACCTGCGGCCCGTCAAGCTGCTCGAGGCGCGCGTCGCCGCCGCCGCCAAAGTCGGGCTCGCGGTCTGCGTGATCCCGCGCGTGCACTGCCCGGAGACGCGCAAGGCGCTGCGCAAGTTCGACGGCCGCCTGCGGATCGTCGAGGCCGCGACGCTGCTGGAGGCGCTGAAGGTCGCGCTCGGCTCCGACGCTGGCGTCAGCGGCTTCGGCGGCGTCGACGGCGTCGAGGAGGAGACGGCGGACGACGGCGGCAGGTGACTGCAGAGAGAGGCAATACATGTATTCGCTCTGGGCGGGGGGGGGGGGTTACC
>JAASGM010000314.1:0-23233 GCA_023334215.1 Globisporangium cystogenes | reverse complement strand
TTGCACTGCGAGAACGGGTTGCGCCCGGGCACCTTGTTGAATGCACTCTCGATTTGGAGCGCTTTTCGTCGACTGCGTTCATCGACGCTATCGTCGTCGAAATGTGGCTTTCATGCGTGGGTGGTCAGCACATTGCACATTAGTAAAACTGTATGAACATGTCGAACATTTGTTGAAACGAAGCAACCTTGCGTTTCGCAGCGATGCCATCCAACAACACCAGCCAAGCGGACCTTGAGGAGGTGGCGGCAGTTAGAGAGTGAGGTTATGCTGCTGCAAGTCAATGGACGCCACACCAATGGCGACAGCGTTGTCGGCTGTCCGGGCCGCGTTTGTGGCGCTGAGAAGGGGTGTTGCAATCGCTTACAAATTTCACGTGTATTTTTATTCCGGTGTCTCAAGAATGGACTGCAGCCACATATCGCTCGAGTTTGTGCAAATCGATCCTGACTGGTGACAAGGCACAAGGCACACGTCTTGTCACGGATGGAGGGTTCTCTATTCCGGACATCTGTTTCCCACAGTACTCTGTTTCCAATTAAACTGTCCATGGTTGTCAATGCTCCACTTTTCCAGAAGCTTCGTTGCCACCAGCACCAATGCTGCGCTCGTCCGCCCAGCGCCTCGCGCGCGCCGCCGCCGCTGTTGCGAGCCGGCGCCACAGCGCTCTGCCGCGCGCCCCTCTCACGCACGCGCTTACGACCAGCAAGTCGCTCGCGCCGTCTCTGCAGCTCCTGGGAAGCGCGCGCATGGCAATGAGCACCAGCGCCACCTCCTCCGATGGCGGTGCGTTCCCCTCTTGCCTGGCTGGCTGTGGGAGGTTGGCACTCCGCTCCCATCGCTTTTGCTGACGATTGCAGCTGCGTTCACACGTCGTAGGCGTGCGCCACGAGTTCCAGGCGGAGACGCGCCAGCTGCTCGACATCGTGACGCACTCGATCTACACGGACAAGGAGGTGTTCATCCGCGAGCTCATCTCGAACGCGTCGGACGCGCTCGAGAAGCTGCGCCACGTGCAGGCGATCGGCCAGGCCGTACAGGACCCGGAGCTCGAGCCGAAGATCGTGATCACGACGAACGAGAAGGACAACACGCTCACGATCACGGACACGGGTCTCGGCATGAGCAAGGCCGAGCTCATCGAGAACCTCGGCACGATCGCGCGCTCCGGCTCCAAGGCGTTCCTCGAGCAGCTCAAGGAGAAGGTAGCGTGTCGCTATGGTGGTGACCGAGACACTCGAGCTGCGATAGGAGACTGACAAGAGGCTGTGCGTTCGTGCGTGCGTGAACTCAGGCGCCGTCCGAGACGGGCGATGCGCTCACCGGTATCATCGGCAAGTTCGGCGTCGGCTTCTATTCGGCGTTCATGGTCGCGGAGAAGGTGGAGGTGTTCTCGCAGTCTGCGTCGGGCAGCGAGAGCCACGTGTGGAGCTCGGACGGCAGCGGCTCGTACGAGGTCGCGGCGGCGTCGGACGTGTCGCGCGGCAGCAAGATCGTGATCCACCTCAAGGACTCGTGCAAGGACTACGCGACCGCCGCGCGCGTCGAGGCGATCATTCGGCGCTACTCGAACTTCGTGTCGTTCCCGATCGTGCTCAACGGCGAGACTGTGAACACGGTGCAGGCGCTGTGGACGAAGAGCGAGAGCGAGGTGACCGAGGAGGAGTACACGGAGTTCTACAAGTTCATCGCGAACGCGTTCGACGAGCCGGCGTACCGCATCATCTTCAAGGCGGACGCGCCGATCGAGCTCAAGACGCTCTTCTTCATTGGCTCGAGCCACTCGGAGAAGTTTGGTTACGCGCGCCTCGAGCCGGGCGTGAGTCTGTACTCGCGCAAGGTGCTGATCGAGCGCAACTCGCCAGACATCCTGCCGGACTGGCTCCGCTTCGTGCGCGGCGTGGTGGACAGCGAGGACCTACCGCTGAGTCTGTCGCGCGAGAAGATGCAGGACAGCCGCCTGATCCTCAAGATCAAGGACGTCCTGACGCGCCGCATCATCCGCTTCCTCGAGCAGCAGTCGACGAAGGAGCCGGAGAAGTTCGAGAAGTTCTTCCACGAGTTCGGGCAGTTCATCAAGGAGGGCATCTGCACGGACTTCCAGAACAAGAACTCGCTCGCGAAGCTCCTGCGCTACGAGTCGAGCCAGCTGGACGCCGGCAAGCACACGACGCTCGACGAGTACATCTCGCGCGCGTCACCGGAGCAGAACGAGCTGTACTACCTGTGCGCTCCGAGCCGCGCCATCGCCGAGGCGTCTCCGTACTTCGAGGCGTTCAAGTGCGTTGATGGGCTGTTCTATCGTGGGGACTGGCTGACTTGTGGCAGGGATCTGACACGTGCTCGCTGTGTACTGTGTGCCCTCACCCATCCTCTTACACTCGCAGGAAGACGAACAAGGAGGTGCTCTTCGTGTACCACCCGATCGACGACTTTGTGATGACGAACGTGGGCGAGTTCAACGGCAGAAAGGTGGTGTCTGCGGAGAACGCGAAGATCGACATCGAGGACGCGGGTGAGACGTCGGGCCGCAAGCTCAGCGAGGACGACAAGCGTCTCTTTGGCGCGTGGCTCAAGCTGACGCTGGAGGACAGCGTGAAGGAAGTCAAGGTGCGTGCACGCTCTTGTTGTTGCGCTCTTGCGCGTCGGTGAGTGGTGGCTGGCTGCGCGACTGAACAACTGTATCGGATGCGGTGCAGTTCACGTCCCGTCTGAGCGACTCTCCTGCGATCATCTCCGAGTTTGAGTCCGCGTCGATCCGCAAGTGCGTGCGGGTTGGGCTTGTTGCTTTGTGTCACCGTGACACTCTCACGTGTCGTTGCTGTTCAATTGCTCACGTTGTCGTTGGTGTGTCTTTGGCGCAGGATGATGGCGATGGTGAACGACCGCACCGGCCAGGACATGGGCGGTCTCAACAAGCACGTGATGGAGATCAACCCGAGCCACCGCATCGTCGTGGACCTGAACGCGCTGCGCCAAGTGAACAACACGCTCGCGGAGAAGGTGGCGCGCCAGGTTCGTCGTTGTTGCGCTGTGTGCTATGTGTTTATTGAGTATGCGTGTGTTGTGTGGATTGCCGTGCGTTGGCACCTGTGCGAGATGCGGTGCTTATCATCGAGTCACGCTGCGTGCAACAGATCTACACGAACGCGACGGTGGCTGCCGGTCTCGTGGACGACGGACGCACGCTGCTCACGGGGCTGAACGAAATCCTCGGCGAACTCCTGGAGCAGAGCCTCCCGAAGCAGTCGTCCGAGTAAGGAGGCAGCGAACACGTTGAGGCTGCCCCGTCCGCTTGGCAGCGATGCTCCGCCTCGCTCCAGCACACCAGTGCACTAACACAGCAGCGTGGGAGCTCGGGTAATAGACAATCGCAAGAGTGAACAGCCAAGTCGACACAGATCACACGTATTCGCCGTACACACACAAGTGCACTCCCGTGAACAGAGCAGCTGAGAGCACACCCGAGCTATCAACTAGCGCACAGAAGCTGGCACCCCTGGACGGAACCCGCAGTTTACTCACTCCACCGAGCTCACCTCGCTCGCCGTCGACGGAGCCGTTGATGTCGGCTGTCGACGGCGCCGCGCTGGCTGAAGCTGAGCCGTCACAGCACGTCACAGCTCAACGTAAGTTCGCTGGTTTGGCACATGGTAGACAAAGTTGACGCAGTTCGCACCCACCGTCACGCGGATGTGCTTGTCGACCAAGACAAACTGCCGCCGCCAACAACAACAACAGGAACAGGAACTGTGGTGAGGCGGAGAGAAGGCTTTGACAGCCACGTCTGCAGCGGCGAACGCACCATCGTGTCCTGCGCGCCGGTCGTCGGAGGTCGCACAAAGTGCGGAACGATTCCCTATGACCCGGACGATAGCAACAACCCATCAGCTGCACTCAGTTGACAGCAGCGCTCGATTCGTATGGTCCAACGAACAGCATCCGCACCGCGTCCTTGAGCGGCTGGAACTCGGACGACTGCTCCCATGCCTCCTGGCTGTCGACGAGCACGCGGACGACCACGTCGCGCGCCTTGTGGATCGCCACGACTGTGTCCGTGATCTGGTGAACGAGCGAGTGTGAGCGAGCGAGAGATAGAGAACGGTGAGTCCACCCATCCGCAGCTCCGCCACCACCCGCCAAGCACGCGCACCTCCGGGATCCCCACGAGGCTCGAGCACACATCGATCTTCTTCTTGGCCATGTGCATGCACTCGACAAACTTCTCGATGGCCTCGGGCTCGGGCGGCAGGTTCTCCTTGAGCACGCGGCCGATCGTGCCCGGAGACACGGTCTTGTTCAGGTTGGCGCTCACGAGCCCCGCGAGCTTCGTGTAGCTGAGCTTGCTGTCGCGCTCGGCCCACTCGCGCACGCGCGCCTCGTCCTCGGGCGTGAGCACCTGCGGGCGGCCCTTGCGCTTCGTGCTCGGCGGCCGCACGATCTGCGCGCGCTGGAAGTGCTTGTAGAGCGTGCCGGCGCTCACCTTGAGGTGGCGCGCAGCCGCCGCCACGCCCCAGTGCTGCTCCTTCACGAGAAGCTCGGCGCGCGTGATGAGCGGCGGGTCCAGGAACGTGTAGCGGCGCTTGGGCAGCGGCTGGCCGCTCGCGTCCGTGCGCAGCGCCTTGCGCTTCCCGCCGCTCGCGGGCTTGCGTGACGACGGGCTGCTGTCGTCGTCCGCGTCGTCGTCGCCGTCAGCTGGCGCGCCGACCGCCTCCGTGAGGTGCGCTGGCAGCTGCACGGGCGTCAGGAAGGAGTCGGCGCCGCCGCCGACGCCGTCGCCACCAGCGGCGCTCGCCATCGCGACGCCCATGATCATGGTTGGCGCCTCCATAATTCGAAATGTGAGGAGTTGTGGGCGGATGGAAAATCAAACAGTTGGACTCTTACATACTATTATCAAGTGTCTCTCTCTAATACGCGACATGTGCGTTTTTTTGGGTAGAAAACCGCGACTGCCAGTTGAAAAAGCATGAAAATGATCGAGATCGAGAAGATCGGCGGCGCCGGCGTCAAGGTGAAGACGCCGACCACACATGCGCCGAACAAAGAAGCGGTGTTACACGCGGTGGGATCGAGAGAATGACGAGCGTTCACGTTGCCGCTGCTTCCGCCGCTGCTTCCGCCGCTGCTTCCAGCGCTGCTTCCAGTTCGTCAGTCGGCTCACAGGTTGTGCGTGTACTTGTAGTCCTCCCGCGACGTGTTGCGGTCGATGTACGAGTGCGCCTTGAAGTGCTCGGCCTGGATCAGCTCCGCGAGCATCGGCGCCACCGAGAGCCGCTTGATCTTCTCCGAGTGGAACTGCGTCGGCGTCTGCGGGATCGTGTCCATCACGATGACCTCCGCCACGTCCGACTCGTCGATCATCTTCTCGGCGTCGCCCGCCAGCAGCGGGTGCGACGCGAAGCAGTAGACCTTGCGCGCGCCTCTGTTCAGCGCCATCTTCGTGAGCTTCGCCAGAGTCTCGCCCGAGTCGATCAGGTCGTCCACGACGATCACGTCCGCTCCCTTCACGTCCCCCACGATGTCCGCCTCCGTGTAATCGCCGTTCGCGCCGGTGCCGTGGATGAACGCCGCGAAGCGCGCCGGCGAGTCCGGCAGCCACTTGTTCATGCCGTTCTGGAACACGCGCGCGCGGCGCAGGCACTCCGGGTTCGGCGACATGATCACGAGCGGCCGGCGCAGGTGCACCTGCGTGGCGAAGTACTCGACGCCCGCCATGATCGTCTCGAGCGTCTCCACCGGCACGTTCGAGCCGAAGAACGACGCCTCGTGGCCCTGCATGCGCAGCTGCAGGTCGACCGCGATCACGCGGTCCACGCCCATGACTTCGAGCATCTTGGCGATGTCGGCGGCGGGGCTCTGGATGAACTTGGAGTTCATGCTCGTCGACATCGGGTTGCCGCGGCGGTGGTGCTTGTACGCGTAGTACCTGCGCGGCGCAACGACCAGTGCGTCAGCCATGCTTCCTGGCTCTAGCGGCACTCGTCGCTGTCATTCCCAGCCCCCTCCTATCACCAGCACAACCAAGCAGCAGTGCACTTACGGGACGACGACCGTCACGCGCTTGGCGCTCGCGCGACGCATGGTGCTGACCATGAGCAGGAGCTCGATCACGTTCTCGTTCACGGGCGTCGCGAGGCTCTGCACGAGGTACACGTCCTTGCCGCGCACGCTCTCGCCGATCTGCACCTGTACCTCGCCGTCCGCGAAGCGCCCGAGCTTCATCTTGCCGACGCGCGTGCCGAGGCGGCGCGCGATGTCGTCCGCGAGCTCAAAGTGCGACGAGCCAGAGAAGATCTTGAGCTCGTGGCAGCCGGGGATGAACATGCCCGCGTGCGTGCACGGGTGCTTGTCCGACGGGAAGAAGGGCGAGAAGGGGTCCACGCGCTTGCGCTCCTTCGGCACGCCGAATTCTTGGTCGCGCAGGTCGCGCTTGTCGGACTCGGCGCGCGCGACACCCGCGGCCACGCCGCCCAGGAAGAGAGCGGCGGTGGGCGGCGCCAGGCGCGCGACGGACCGGAACGCGAACACCATGGAGCTCGTGACGCGCACGCGGGCAGGCGGGCGGGCGAGCGAGCCGGAAGTGAGCTCTTCGAGCCGCTGGATGGAGAGCCGCTGAAGAGTGGTGGTTGGCGCGGTGTTGAAGCCGACATACTTTACGCAAGTGCACGACTTTGCACCGGATGGTTGCACAAATTGCAAAACTAAGCTAGGCTGTCGGTGTCGGTGTCGGTGTTGATGAAGTCTGTATCATTATTAATCCAGAGCGTTCTGTGCGAAGCGCGGTACTAGTTTTACTTGGCGATGGCGACACTCTCCACACGCACGACTGGCGTTGCCAGTGACGACACTGCACTCGGGTGAATGCGGATCTCCTTGACGGAGAACGGGATGCTGAAGTTCCCGCTGCCCGCGCCGACCGTGAGACGGCCATGCTGGATCTCGAAGGCGAGCTCGTCGCGCAGGTACAAGCCGATCACCCCCGAGCACGCGTCAAAGTCGCGCACCTGCGTCGACAGCGTCAGGTTGTTCTCCGTGTGCGCCGGCCACGCGATGTGATTCTCGTCGTCGACGTGGAGCAGGAACGTCGCGTCCTTCTTGTCGCCCCCGCCTGCGCTCTTGTACAGCAGGTCGAGCGCGACGGAGAAGAGGTCGAAGTGGAACGGCAGCGGGTTGTTGAGCGCGATGAGCACCTCGAGCTCCAGCAGACACTTGTGCGTGATCGAGTCGAGCTGCTTCAGCGTCGGACGCACCTCCGAGCGTCGCAGAAACGCGGGTTTGCCGTCGACTTTCGCAGGGATCTGCACCGCCACATCTACGAGGTCGAGCACCTGGAGCGAGTAGCAGTTCTTCTCGGGGTTGCTGCCCCGGATGTGCAGCTCGACATCGTTGCCTCCGAGGTACTGCTGTAGCAGCTTCTGCAGGGGACCGGTGTCACTTTTCGCGATGGCTGTGAACGCCGAGATGAAGGTCTGGCCGCCGCCGAGCAGGAAGCGCTTGAATCCCGCGAGCAGGATCGTGTCTCGCGACTCGGAGCCCAGCTGAAGCGTCAGCGACGGCAGGTTCCACAGCACGTGCGAGCGGTAGTCGAAGCTCACGTCCGTGTACGCGAAAATCTGTTCTGCGTCGCTCTCGACGCGGATGTGCGAGAGCGCGATGGTCTTGAGGATCTGAGTCACCAGTCGGCCGAGTTCGTCTTTGATACCGTTCGCGACGCCTGCGAGCTGCTCTTGCTGCTGCTGCAACGCTCGCTCGTCGTCGACAGCGAACCGCAGCTCCGGCAGTTCACCAATCGAATCCGACGTCGCCAGCGAGTCCTGGAGTAGGCTGTTCAGGTTGATGTCCACGGTGAACGGGACGAGCAGGCAGTAGATCCGCACAGGAACGCTGCCCTCGACCTCGAACGCGCGCGTGTCGGTAAACACGAGCCGGTGCAGCTCCTCCGGGGTCGTGAGCAGGTTGAAGGCGACGTCTGCGACGAGCGTGGACTGGCCCGGCGCGAGCTCGAAGCGCGGCAGCGCGAGCTCGAGCAGCGCCGTGCCGTTCTTGGCGAACTGGACGCGCAGCGGCCCGACGTCCGGCGCGCAGTACGACGGGTTGTGCAGCTGCAGCACCGCGGTGCCCTTGCTGCGCGCGTGGCAGAGGTCGGGCACCGTGAGCTGCTCGAGCGAGAACGCGGCCTTGCGCAGCAGCACGACGAAGAGCACGTGCACTGCGAGCAGCGCGCACGCGAGGATGACCGGCGCGATCTTCCAGAGCGCCAACGGCCGCCGACGCCGCGCTGGCGCTGCAGGAGTCACGCGGTTCGTTGCGTCCTTGTGTGTGATAGTGGGAGGCGGCAGCGGCAGCGAGCTGTTCGCAGCATCGGCCGGCGCGAGAAGCGGCACGCGGTCACCAGCGCCGCCGCCGTCGCGTTCTTCCTCGTCCTTGTGCATCCTCTTTATCTTTGCTCAGATTGGCTCAGGGAATTCCCCTCGTGGACCATCACTCTTGCACTTCAACCGACGGGCTCCGTGCACTTCCGCAAGATGTCGTCCGTGCAGGTGCTGCTCTCGAGCCTGCAGGACGCCGCGCGCTGTAGCAGCGCCGAGAGCGCGACCGCGATGCTCGCCGAGCTGCTCGCGCTCTGCCGCCACGACGAGCGCCGCAGCGAAGTGGCGCGCGCCGGCGCCGACGTGCTGCTGGCGCTCGCGGCGCGCGACGCGCTCGCGGGCGACGACGACGCGCTGGCGGCGCTGATCGAGCTGCTGCTCGCGCTCATGCTGGACGCCCCTGCAGTGCGCGCGCGACTCGTGCAGCGCGGCGTGCTGGAGGTGGCGCTGCGCGCGCTTCGCGGCGGCTGCGAGCAGCGCGCGACGAAGCGGCGCTGCAGGCGCATGCGTCTCGCGCTCGACGTCGTGGAGCAGTGGAGCTGCTGCTGCAGCTGCGCCAGCGCGAGCGTCAGCGTTTGCCAGAGCGACGATCAGGAAGCGGTGGCCGACGTCCTCCTGCGCCTCGTGGGCAACCCGCAAGAAGACGCGATGCTGCTGCTGCATGCGGCGGAGGTGCTCGGCTGTATGCTCGAGCGAGACCCAAGCAGCATCCAGACTGTTGCGCACCTTGGTGGCGTCACCACTCTGTTGCGACTGCTGTCGATGGTGCGCGTGCGCGCTCATATACGATAGAGCGACTGCTCTGAATGCACTGACACAGGTGTGTACATGCGGTCCAGGCAGGAGAGAACATGGACGTGAAGCGCTCGGTCTGCGAGGCGCTGCTGATCATGAGCGATGCTGCCGGGATGGTACAAACCATGGCACTCGACAACGCGATTCGCGCGCTGCGAATGTGCCTTCAGACGCAGCTACCGAGTCGTGACGTCGAGAGCATCGTGGCTCGGCTTTTGCTGCGACTATGTGAAGAAGCACAAGTGTACGGCCAGATCATCGACGAAGCCATGCTGCCGTTGCTGTTCCAAGTGCTCGATAGAAACTGCAACTTGGTCGAGATCGCGGCACCGGTGTGCACGATCCTCGAGCGGGTCTCGAGCTTCGCGCGAGAGTGCAGACTGGATCTGTCTCCGTATGTGCAAGAAGCAACCTGCAGAGGGAAGGTGCTGATCAACGCAGCGGCGTGCAACGCCCATGCCGCGACCGTCGTGCAGAGCGTGTTTCGGCTCTTTGTCCAGATCACGGGCAACCCCGTCGACATGCCGCTTCTCGTCAACTCTGAGAGTGTCGAGGGGCTGCTGGCGCTTTACATCTCGACAGGAAGCATCTCTGCGCTCTCCACCGACCTCGTTCAAATCCTGTCGTCGCTCAGCCGGTCGACGCTCGAGTCGCTCACACTGAAAGACGACGATCGATCGCTCCCGTCGATGTTCCTTTGCCTCCGGAACCACTACGACAACTTGCGCTTCTCCTCTCAAGTGTTCGCGCTGCTGACGAGGTATTGGAAAGGCCAGGTGCGTGGATGCGAGTGAGTGCTGCTCAGTATCATGGTTTCAGTGTGCTTGAGTCCGTGACTAAGAGCAAACTGGTGACTTCGGCATACCTGCAGACTAAGAGCGCGCACTCGATCACGGGCTTCGTCGGCATCGCGCTGGATATCCTGTGTCGATACACGTTCACAAACCTCGTGGCGTGTGACGAGGTATGCGGGGTGCTAGTCGGACTCGCAGATCTATCGCTGTGTTCGAGGACTGACTAGCTGACGAGTCATGCGTTGCCTTCGTGCAGATGGTCGAGATATACAACTTCGTCCGAACTGTCATGCTCTCTAAAGACGGTGTGGAGGTCGTTCTGAGCTGCGGCGGCAAAGTACTCTTTGAAACGCTGAGCGCACCGAACTCCCTGCCGACTCAGCATCACCCAAGCACTTCGTTCTCGGCAGCATCGAGCTCTGCGGACAGCAATTCGCGCCGCTTGACGCGAGAACCAACCATGCCGGGTCTCCAGATCACATCGAGCGTATTCAAGATGATCGGTGCTCTTCAAGGACTGTTGAAGAACGCGATTGTTGCCGATGGCGCTGAATCATCATCTGTGTCGTCGATACGGGACCGAGACGGAGATCAAGCGTACGAGGAGTACGTGACCACCTTGCTTCGGAGGGAACGTAGCTGTTTGTTCAAGACACTCGAGAGCGAACCACTCAAGTTGAGCGCAAGTCGCAGCAGTCTCGCTGGTCGATGCGCGGACAGAGCCGACGACTCTAGTTGCCAAGCAATGCTTGGTGATACCATCATTCAAGGCAGTATCAGTGACGACGATGCTTCAGACAGCGATGACAACGTCTGCGAACCGGTGCAATGCGACGAACCCGATGATTCAGTGGCAGACGTCGACGAGGTAGAAGCAGAGAACGATGGGAATGACGACGGGAGCGATGGAGACGGAAGCGACGCGGACGAAGGTATCGTAGATCTCCATCTTGGATTCGAGGCGCTGGAGAACGGAAACCAAGAAGTGGTGTGTGGCGAGCTGGAGGTATGCACGGAGCGGGATGAAGTTACGCAGACTGCTCGCATCAACGAGCGCATGAAGCTGTCTCCACCAAAGACGTTCGCTGTAAAGGGTTGGAGCACCAATGTCGAGTTCACCCAGCATGATGACAAAGGGTTCTACTTCCAGTCGCCGCAAGGGATCAAGTATCCGAAGCATCCGTCACGCGGGAAGACAGGCTTCCGCAGTGTTGGCGACGACGATGAAGCGTTTGTACTCGGCAGAACCATGCCGCGCGAGCCGTGCGAAGCTCCGAATCCAGCCGCGATGAGTTCTTTCGTCGAGCAAGCGACATTGCGGCGAGCTCAGTTTCTCCAAAGCGATCCAGTGACTCGAGCGAAGCTAGTGTACGACAGCAAGTCGCACTACGAAAACCTTGCAAACGCGTCAAGCAGCAGCGGTCCACCTCAGAGCGCTAAACCAGAAGCGTACCCGTACTTCGTATCGGAAAAGAGTGGGCGGCCGCCTCAAGGCAACGACGACAGCTTGACATTCGACAGCTGCTTCGAGAGTGGGAACTTGGCTCGCGCCGTGCGGATCGGCGAGTGGGAATACGATCTCTTTCTGCGCCGAGACTACAACACCACGGGTCACATGCAGTGGTTCTACTTCGCGGTCAGCAACATTTGCGTTCGAGGGAACGCTCCGATCAAGTACCGATTCAACATCGTGAATCTGTGCAAGCCGGACAGCCTCTTCAATCAAGGCCTTCAGCCTGTTGTGTACTCGGTCAAGGATGCTTGTGACAATCAGGTTGGTTGGCGTCGCAGCGGAACGGAGATCTACTACTTCAGCAATCCGTTCCCGAGGTCGACAAAACACTCAACGAAGGCTACGGCGAACAACAACGATGGTGGTGCAGATCACGGGAGTGCGAGCCAATCAGCCTGCGCCACGGAAACGTACTACACCCTGACGTTCACGCTGGAGTTCGGGAACACTGAAGACACATATTTGGTAGCTCACAGTTACCCGTACACTCTGAGCGACCATCACGCGCATCTCGAGACGATTTCAGAGCGACTGGGAAGTGCCTGTAGCAACATCCTTCGCCGCTCCGTGCTGTGCAAGACACTAAGCGGGAAGGACTGCGAACTTCTGAGCATATCGGACTTCTCCGCCAGCACACAGGAGCAGAAGGCGCGAAGAGCTGCCGTGATCTCCTCCCGAGTGCATCCAGGAGAGGTGCAAGCGTCGTGGATGATGCGAGGGATCATCGACTTCTTGGTTGGGGACTCGCTCGTTGCTCGAATGCTGCGCAGGATCTTTTTGTTTCAGATCATTCCGATGCTCAACCCTGACGGAGTCTTCTACGGCAACAGTCGATGTTCACTGGCGGCATGTGATCTCAATCGAGTATGGCACAACCCGTCGGAGATGTACCACCCGACGATCTTCCACATGAAGGAGTTGCTCAGGAAGGAGTACTCGACGCGAGGTCTGGTGTTCTTCTGCGACTTACATGGCCACTCTCGAAAGAAGAACGTGTTCGTCTACGGGTGTGATACGAAGAAGCGACCAAACCCCCGAGCTCGAGTCTTCGCCAAACTTTTCTCGATGCAGCAGACGGCAAAGAGATACATCTCCCTACCTGACTGCAGCTTCAAGATCAGCAAGTCCAAGGAAACGACTGCGAGAGTGGTTGTGGCGAACGAGCTAAAGCTCTGCTGGTGTTTTACGCTCGAGGCATCGTTCTGCGGCGGGAACTTCGGAGTGCTTCAGGGGATGCATTACAACACGCAGCACATGCGCCAGGTGGGATCGTCCTTGTGCGAGACGCTCCTCCCAGCGTGCGTCAGTGGCGGAGGCGTGCGTGAGCGTCTATCGTCCATGATCAACGACTACACCGCCAATGCTGCTGCGTTCGTGGACAGCACGTTGCGCGAGGGTGGCATCGTTTGCGACAGCTCTGGGACGACGACCGTTGGCGCACGGGATAGCGGCACCCCGACACCTCGGAAAGTAAAAGCTGCGGCGAACCCTTTGCGGAGATCCAGCGACCCGGCGATTCTAGCGGCGAAGGGATCTCGACGAAAGACATCCTTCTCGAAGCCTCCTTTGAAGCATCAAGGGAATGCGAAGGTTTCAAAGCAGGCGAGCTCTCGTGACGTCGAACAGAAGCGCAGCCAAGACAGCCGGCAGCCATCCTCGAAGGAGGTGGTCGAGACTCGAGACGTGAGTATCGACATGACATCGCCTCGGATGTATGTGCTCGATGGAAGCAACGAAGTCCTCGATCGCGCAACTCTACCGCGCGCCAAGATAAGCGGCAAGAAGCTCAGGAACAAGAAGAAGAAAACGAAGAAGAAGCCTCCGACACACAACGACAGCAACGAGCACGTACAAGATGGGATGCCCAGGATCGCTGCGTGTTCCACGAGCCTCTTTCACGGCGACGACGACACTTCGGCAGCTAACGCTGAACGAAATGTTCGAAGCAGTAGCAGCATCAACAGCAACGGGTCAGTCAGCTCGGGTCTCTCCAGTTTGATTGCGAAACCTGCAACCTGCGCTCCAACATCCAGGAGTCCCGTTGGCACTCCCATCCGAGGAACAGCCGGCTGCTTGCAGCTTGCGGACTCGATCGCGACGCTTCTGTCCAAGCCGTCGGTGGTGTCGCTTCCAAATGCGTTCGGGTTCGACCTGCAGTCGCGTGAGACTGCTTCCGTCATTCTTCCGCCTCCGATAGGCGACTTGGTGTCTCGGTCGCCAAAGGCAAAGTCGTCGAGCGTGCGGTTCAGGTGCCGTGTCGTTGGTCAGCTTGTGTGTTGCGTGTGCGGATGAGGTTGCATCTAACAGCTACCTACTGTTGTCTTGCTTGGAGCACAGAGGCGGAGGTCGCCAATTCGCTGTGGTAAATCCTATGCGTCAGAAGAACCTGAAAGACATCATGGTGCGCTCGCTGCGTAGAAATCGACTACTTATGCTCTCGAAGGAGTCTTTGCTAACTGAAACCTGGCTCACTTGCGCTTCCAGCGCTCCAAGTCGACGCAGTATGTCACATACGACCAGGATCTGCTCAGTGCATCCACGATGTCGATTCGACAGCGCTCGACGAGTAACAACTCTCCGCAGCCTCGACCGTCCAAGCTCGCGTCGACTGTCGCCGGGTCAGCGTACTTAAGCTTTCCGAATGTCACGTGACGAGTGTGGCTATCCAGACGATGCCGCCACGATGGAGATCGCATTCGACGACGCCGCAAGAAGGGTATCCAGGCGCGCTTCAATCCCTGCCAAGCGCTCCATCGCAGCGCTTTGGTCTTGTCGGAGCGCGAGCAAGAGGTGACCTTGGCAGTGTTGCAGCTCCGTCGAAGCGCTGACGTAGTCGCCGATGTCTTGTTTCCGGATGCGTCTCTGCTCCGACGTTCGCTTGAACACTTTGTCGGCTACTACGAACAAGAGATCCGGGCATCAGTGTTCGGCGCGACCTCAAGCGCATGGTCGAAGGGTATAGAGTGTTGATCAGAGTTCGTACGCTTTGCTTGTTTCCTTGGCTTGAGCGGCTGCATATCAGGGTGGCAGGCACGGAATCGACGCCAAGCAGCTTGGATGGAGCGCGCGCACGCGTGTTTCAGGCTGTGGTTGTACTCCTGGCGGCGGAGCAAGTTCACGAAGCGGCGGTCGCGCTCGTCGAGACGGAGGAATCCGAAGATCGCTGCACTCTGGCGTCGAAGCGTTCACAGCAACAACAGGAAACAGTCAGCAGCCGTGATACCACTACCAGCTCGAGCCCGCACCAGTCGACAGCAGAACATACGAGGACACCGATGAGCAGGATCCCAGTGAGCATGCCCCCGATCACCAGCAGCAGTTGTCCCGCGATCGTGACGGCAGCGAGGTCGCCGTAGCCGATCGTGCCCATAGTGAGCACGACCAGCCACACCGAGTTCCAGAGAGGCGCCAGATGCGGGTTCACTGGGGCTTCGACGATCGCCAGCGCGTACGAGGTGAGAACAAGCGCGCTTGTGAACGCTGCCAGTAGAAACTTGAACGGGTGCGATCGGAGGAAGCACTTGACGGCGAAAAGCGAGCTGAGCGTGTCGACGTGGTACACGACGCCAAGGTAGGATGTGCGGTAGCTGTGTCGTTCATACACACACACACACCAGCAGTTGATAAGGCCCAGCGAGTGATCCAAGCACGTGCGTCTCTGTGCAGGCATACGCTACGCAGACGCACTTGGTGAAGTCGGACAAGTTGCGGATCACGCGAGGTAGCATGTAGAGCCGAAGCAGCGAGAGGAGGCCGAGCACCTCGTACCTGCGCACAGCAGTAGGCTTAGTTGCCAGCCCAGCAGAACCGCCACAGTGAATGTGCCGAGCGTACCGGTACGAGTAAACCGCGTAGCAAGACCCGCTGTCCACGGTGAAGCCGCGCGGACAAGCGTTCTCTCTGTCCACGTAGAACTTCCACTCCCACACCTGGAAGCTCCCTGTCACGCCCGGCGGCACAAAGATCGCGCACACCAGCAACTCGCTGAGCAGCTTGAGCACTTGCTTAGGCATGCGCCAGAGCGCAACGTGCGGCGGGAGGACGTTGCGCTGGATCAGGATCGCGCGCTCGAGCGCGAAGCGCCACCCGACGAGCACGAGGAGCGCGAGCGTCACCACTCCGTTCGCGGCGCGCAGGTAGCGCTTTGGAACCTCGCCCGCCGTGTACTCGTTGTCCACGAACACCATCGCGATACCGAGCTGAGGGCAGCGAGGAGAGGTCACGAGTCAGAGCGTGCTGCAGTAAACAGCACATGGCGATCGCACAGACGCACGATCGCGAGCGCGAACGCTGCGTTTTCGACGGCGCGACGGCGCTCGTAGCGCTGGTGGATGGCGCAAATCGTCTGCGCGCAGCGCCAGAGCGTGAGAAACGCAGCATCCTAATGGTTGGTGTCGACTCGGCGGACCTGGATCGCGCGCTTGGCGTCGCGGAGTCGGGTATCGTCCGCGCCGCTGCTCGACGACTGCGCGTGCGGCAGGTACGCGCCGCGCTTGCGGGCGGCACCGGCGGCGCGGAGATGATCGCGCTCCACCTGCTTCTCCACAGCCTCGCGCTCGGCGTCCAGCGCTGAGCGGCGGCGCACGAGCGGCGGCGGCACCAGCGATGGCGGCGGCAGCATGATGTGAATCTTGAATTGACGCAGTGAACCCATTTCGCTAATGTACAGTTATGTCTGTTTTATTTCACTACCGAGATGTGCAGGTTGATCAAAGAAGATCTGTGTTCTCGCCGCCGCGCACAAGCTCCATCCTTCACCTTCTCGCGCAGCACGAGCAGCTCCCCAGCTGCCTCTGTCGCTGACAAAGTTGCCTGCCGACCGCCTCGCCTCGTCTCATCTCAAGCCGATGGCGACCGCTGCATCGCGTGACGATCCGATCGACTGCGGAGCGACGACCGCGCTCTTGGTTTCGGCGTGTAAAAGCGGAAGCGTGGGCGACGTGCGTGGGCTATTGCAGCGCGGGGCGAGCGTTGACGCGGCGGATGCGAGCGGTATAACTCCGCTTAACGTCGCGGCTGATAATGGCCGCGAAGACGTGGTCACCCTGCTTCTCGACCATGGCGCGAGCATCAACGCGGCAGACTTGGACGGCTGGACCCCTCTCGCCGCCGCTGTATACAAGGGCCACAGGACAATCGTCGAGCTGTTGCTGGCGCACGAAGCGAGCATCGATCCAGTGACCGCAGACGGATCGACCCCGTTGTACATCGCCGCATTCGCGAATCAGAGAGACATCGCGAAGTTGCTCCTGCTCCAAGGCGCGAACGTGGATTCTACCGCCTCGGATGGGTCGACGCCGCTGTACATTGCGGCTTCCAGCGGCGGCGCGGGTGTCGTGGAGTTGTTGGTGGCGCACGGGGCAAATGTCGAGTTGGCGGACGAGAATGGCGTCTCGCCGATGTACATTGCAGCCCAGAACGGCCACGCGGACATCACCGAACAACTGCTGGCCCATGGCGCAAGTGTGGATGCGGCGAAGGGAAGCCCCTGGTCGCCACTGTTCATCGCCTCCCAGATGAACCACATTGCCATCGTGGAGCTGCTGCTGAAGCGTCGAGCGAACGTCGACGCTGTGAGCGAAAAACGTGTGTCACCACTGTTTGCGGCTACGTTCGAGGGGCACAAGGATGTCGTGGAGCTGTTGTTATTGCATCGAGCGGACGTGAACGCCACGAACGCAGATGGATGGAGCTCGCTGCACTTTGCTGCGGAAATTGGTGACGTCGGCATTGCTGAGCTGCTCCGGAACTATGGAGCGCACGTCGACGCGCCAACTGTGAACGGAGCTACCCCGCTGTACATTGCCGCTTCCAAAAACCGCAAGGACGTTGTGAAGCTGCTGTTGACCACCGAGGCGGATGTTGACGCGATGACTCAGGATGGGCACACACCGCTGCACATTGCTGCGCAGATGGGCCACAAGGATGTCGTGGAAATGCTGCTGACAAAGCGCGCCAGTCTCAGTGCAACGAACAAGAAGGGATCCACGCCTCTCCATCTCGCTGCTTTCGAAGGTCACAAAGACATCGTGGATCTTCTCTTGCGCCATCAAGCGAGTGTCGACGCAGCAACTGTGAACGGACTTACTGGTCTTCACATTGCAGCACTCTACGGCTACGTGGATGTCGCGGAGTCACTGCTGGGTCACCTAGCAAGCGTCGACACGGTGGACGCGGACAGAGCAACTCCATTGTTTGTCGCCGCAAAGAACGGGCATGTGGACTTCGTGGCATTGCTGCTGGCGAATCGAGCGAGTGTTGGAGAGGTAAACGTTGACGGGTCCACGGCGCTTCACATCGCAGCGCAGTCTGGTCACACCGAGGTGGTGAGACTTCTACTGAGGTCCGGAGCGAGAGTCGACGCGGCAGACATGAACGGGATCACTCCGCTGTACGCCGCTATGGAGAGCGGCAGCAAAGCGATTGCCGAGATGCTCCTGTCGTGTCGCGCAAATGTGGACTCTGCGGACGTGAACCAGTCGACACCGCTCTATGTCGCGGCCAGGAAAGGACACACGGAGCTCGTGAGGCTGTTGCTGGAGCATCGAGCAAGTGTCAAGACTGCAAAAGCGGACAAGTGGACGGCACTGCATGCAGCTGCGCGTGGTGGACACCAAGACGTCGCAAGGTTGCTGCTAGAACGAGGAGCAGTCGTGGATGCAGCCACCCAGGACGAGGGCACACCGCTGTACATTGCAAGCGAGCATGGCCACACAGAAGTCGTGAAAGTGTTGCTGGCACACCAAGCAAGCGTCGGCTTGGCAACGGTGGAGAGGTTCACTCCACTTCACGTTGCCGCGCTACGGGGGCACCTGGACATCGCCAAGTTGTTGCTCGCCCACGAAGCCGGCATTGATACGGTCACCGTGGATGGAGCTACCCCACTTCACAATGCCGTCTTTGGAGATCAACAAGCTGCCGCAGAGCTGTTGTTGGATCATGGCGCAGACATCAACGCGAAGGCTACCAACGGATCTTCCGCGCTACTCGTTGCCACAACAAAGGGTTACAGTGGCGTCGCGGAGTTGTTGTTGTCACGCGGCGCAAGTATCGACACAGCAGACATGGAAGGATATACGGCACTGCACATGGCAGCGCAGTCTGGCTTCTCCGAGATCTCGGCGATGCTTTTGGCGCGTCGTGCGAGTGTCGATGCGACCAATCTGAACGGAGCTACGCCGCTCCATCTTGCTGCGGAGAACAACCACGCCACCATTGCGGTGCAGCTGTTGGTGCATCACGCAAGTGTTGACGCAATGACTGCGATTGGATACACCCCACTGTACACTGCAGCTCAGAGCGGCTACGTGGAAGTTGCAGAAACGTTGCTGGAACACGACGCGAGTGTCGACCTCCCGGGAGTGTATGCTTGGCGTGCTCTCCACGTTGCAGCCCAGAACGGCCACGGAAATATCGCCTCGTTGCTGCTGTCGCGTGGAGCAAGTGTCGATCCTCCAACTGCCGACGGAGGCACTCCGTTGATGATCGCCGTGCTGAAGCGCCACGAAGACGTAGTGGAACTTCTGTTGTCGCACGGAGCTTGCGTCAACGCTACGAAGGATGATTCGTGGACTCCTCTACACTGTGGCTCGGAGAGGGGTCATATGGGAATTGTCAAGCTGCTGCTGCAGTACAATGCGCATGTCGACGCGATCACCAGAAGCGGCGCAACGTCGCTCTACGTTGCCGCGAGAAATGGACACTCCGATATCGTGAAGTTGCTGCTCGAGTACCGAGCGGCTGTCAATGCCGCAAAAGTGAACGGAAGAACTCCACTTTACATCGCAGTACTCCAAGGGCATGCACAAGTCGCGGAGGTGCTTTTGGATCATGGCGCGTTCGTCGACGCAAGGATGGGGAACGGATCGACTTCTCTGCATGCCGCTGTCCAGATGGGCTATCGAAGCATTGCGGCGTTGTTGCTGACCCGTGGGGCGAGTCTTGACGTTGCGGACGCAGATGGAACCACTGCTCTCCACGCTGCATCGGTTCATGGCACAGCGGCATCTTTGGATGTGCTTCTTAGCGCAACTGCAACCTCTCCCGTGTCTTCCAGCGGTGGGCAAAGACTCGAAGGCGTGGATGCGAGAGGGGACACACCGACTCTCGCTGCCGCGAGAGTCGGAAACTTCGATGCTGTGCGCGTTCTCCTGAACGCTGGGGCGTGCGCACATGCTCGCAGCAGCGTAGACGGCGAGACGGTGTTGATTTCTGCAGCGCGGCATGGGAACGCGGGCATTGTGGCTTCGCTTTTCGATGAAGGCTATTTGGCGATCGCAAGCAACAGCACTGACCACGGTTCGCTTCTGGAAGCAACTATGCGGACACTGAGCGAGAACTCCTCGGAGACGCGCGAATTCCAAGTGACATGGACGCGAGTGATCGATCGTTTGGCGCGCGTGCACGCGCTCATGATTGGGACGCCTGGCTTGTTGGACGAGGACGTCTTCCAGCTTGTCTTGATCGTCTTCCACGTGGCGCAGCTCAAGACGTCTTGTTCGTCTGGCGGCGTGTTCACTCGACTGGCCGCAAGTCCATCGATCATGAGCCAGGTTCGAGATGTCCACAGAGAGTTGGGCCTCATGGAACGGACAGTCAGTGTCTCATCGATGCAGTTGGCGAGTCTGACTGCTGCATCACGAGTCTCCATGACTATGATGGCCGAGTTTGAGACTGGCGTCACACGACACCCGCGCAGCGAGATCAGTTGGGATGAGCAGTGCACACACGACGAGCAGAGTCTCCTGGAGCTGTTTCGCGAGGAGGTCAACACGTGGGTATCACACAAACAGGAAGCAGACAGTGACGAGCAAGCCGTGGGCGAAGAAGCTGCATGTCTGCTCCAACGCTTTGTGCCTCGTCAGAGCGAAGCAGGCAGCATAGTGCTGCGAGAAATCCTGAAGGCGATGCAGCTCCGACTGAAGAACGCTGCGGATGCAGCAGTGTCCCCGAGCTGGTTCATTCCGCAACACGAGCTGCACATCGACACAAGGGTTCTGGCAACGGATAGCGTTCCGAAGAACACAGCGAAGAACACAGCGGTGACGATGACGGTGTCTCGCGGACAGTGGTCGAACTCTATTGTGATGGCCAGCCACCTAGCACGCGAGATATTCGTCCAAGTGGTGACCACTTGCGTGTCGCTCAACCACCCAAACGTACTCAAGGTATTCGGGGCGTCGCACATCGGCTCTCCGCGCGCTGTCGTGTTCGAGAACGTAGCCAGCATGAGTCTGCGCGAGTATCTGGTGAGTAGCGAGCACAAGCACGAGGTGTGGCAGAAGCTGCTCGAAGTGTCACTCGGACTCCAGTATCTGCTGGGACGCGGAGTGTTGCTCGATCATCTCCGCTGCGACGACATCTGGATCAGCGCTGAAGGAGTCGCCAAGATCTGTGTGTTTGGGTGTCTGGGCGTGGATTCAGGAGACGAGGAAGACACCCTGAGTCGAAACGAGAGTCAATCCCCGCGTGACGCGAAGCGGACGCGTCACGCTCGGTGGCGAGCGCCAGAGTGCCTCAACGGCGCTGTCGCATCCGAAGCATCCAGCGTGTTCTCGCTCGCGATGTGTGCGCTGGAGATGCTGACTGGCGAGATACCGTGGGGAGCAGGCGACAGCGACACCGTGGTGTTCCGAAAAGCAATATCCGGCTGGCGACTCGAACTTCCTCCGGGGTTGTCCTTCAAGCAGCAGACTTTGATCAACCAGATGCGGCAAGTGAATGCGTCAGGGAGACCGACAATCGCGCTCGCAGTTTCCAAGCTCGAGGATCTTGCGCGCGCGTCTGACTCGGAGCGGCAGCGTGTCGACTATGCACCGCTGCGGGACAAGCGACGCATCGCTGAGCTCGTCGAGTTTCGGTTCCCAGAACTTGGACAAACGCTTGAGAAGTTTGTGTCGGGAAAGCTGGAGAAGAAGTGCGGCTGGTGCAAGGTGTCCCCAAAGGATGTCAAGCATATCTTCGAGCGGATCCGGGACGTGCTCGACGAACTTCAGGCGCAGCACAGGCGCGCGACAGACGTGGTTGTGCGGCGATTCATCGAGGTGCTGCTGAGCTTCGACGAGTTCTTGCGCCGTGCTACGCGTGAACAGTCAAGTTCGCAGCGTGCGAGGAGCCAGAAGGCTGCGTTGCGCAGCCATGTGTTTCATCGGAGACTCGACGAGGTGCTTGATCTATTGGCACCGGCAGCTGTGAGCCCGATTCACAGTTGGAAGCCTAGGCTCGCCGATGCTCAAGTCAAGGAGAGCAGCGCAGGTGAACGAGAAGGTGACGGTGAAACTGCGCTTGGCGACAGCGGAGTAATAGCTCTGTCGACAAGCAGCCGCGCTGTTATGATCGTGCGATCGGCGTCGAACGCATCTGACGAGCGGTTCCCGAGGTTGGGAGTGCGCATCGCTCACAAAGCTCCAGCCACCGTCGTCGAGTCAACTACATCGCTGTCGCCTCTTGCATCAGCACAAGTGTCTGGAAACGAGGACGCTGCAAGTCAGCCGTGGTTCATCCATGCTTCCGATCTGGCATACGGCCGTGGCGACAAGATCGGGAGAGGCTCGTTTGGCGAGGTGTTCAAAGCGAGGTGGCGCAACACCCCAGTGGTGGTCAAGTTCATGGGGTACGAGGATATCAGAGACGCGTACAGTCACGAACTGTTCCTGCACGAGTTGCGCGTGTGGTTCCCGCTCAACCACCCGCACGTACTCAAGTTGTACGGTGCGTGCGACACCGGCAAGCGCTTCTTTGTGTGCGAGCTTGCCGGAGAAGGAAACCTCTCGTGGTTCGCGAAGAAGACACAAGCGAGTTCGGCGGAGCGCTGGCGGCTGCTGCATCAAGTAGCGCTCGGGCTGCTGTACCTGCACGCGCTTGGTGTAGCCCACAACGACCTCAAGTGCGACAACGTACTTGTCGGCGAGAACGGCGACGCAAAGATCATCGACTACGGCTTGAGTTCGATCCTGAGGTGTGCAGAGGTTCAAGTAGACGTGGAAAGGATGGGAGCTGTGCAGTGGCGATCCCCGGAGTACCTTCGTGGCGAGAAGTTGACAACCGCGTCCGACGTGTACTCGTTCGGGATGCTGGTCATCGAGTTGATGAGCGACGCGCCACCGTGGGGACGTTTGGCGCTCGATACGGCCGTGCGCAGCAGCGTCATGAACGGCTTTCTGCCGCGACGCCCGAGCCCGTGTATGAGCGACGCGCAATGGCGCTTCGTTAGCTTGATGTGTGTGCCGGACCCAGAACAGCGCGCATCGATGCCGTTTGTGGTCGAGAAGCTGCACCAGTTCTCCCAGTGCGCCGCGTCGGCAACCAAGGAAACGGAGACCAAGAACCAGATCGCCGCGCCGTAGCTGTGCTGTTAAGAAGGAAGCAAACGGCGCAGAACAAGAGAAGTGATGATCAAGTCGTTGCGTTACGAACCTCTGTTGGTGCAAGTACACACGGTGCAAGGGCAGCGTGTGTGCACGCATACTCGATGTGCCAGACAGTCAGACGAACGATGCCATGAACGAGATTGGCAAGGACGCTCAAGAGTAGACTTGACAGCCGCGACGATCGCGAGCAGCTTCGGGTACGCCGCCAGCGACACCCCCGGCAGACTCACACTGACCGCGTTGTGCGCGACGTTGAAGAGCTGAACGTCCGCGAGAGAAACCTTGTCGCCGCCGAAGAACTTGCCTTGCTGGTGAGAGTCCTGCAGCATTCCCTCGAGCATGCCAAAGTACTTTGGCACAGCCTCGTCGCCGAACGTCTTGAACTTGGCA
>JAASGM010000313.1:0-23432 GCA_023334215.1 Globisporangium cystogenes | reverse complement strand
CGGTTTGGCCCACCTCGCAGTAGCACGCGTAGTCCGCGAGCGACGGCTGGTCCGTGCCGGCGACGAAGGGCTTGTCGGCGAGGAAGCCCTCGAGCAGCTTGGCGTTCTTGGCGATGACGGTGTCGATGGTCTTGAGGTAGCACTCGTCCTGCGGCGTGAGCGCGCCGACCTTCTCGTGGATGAGCGGCACGAGCACCTGCGGCGTGAGCAGACGCGCGTTCGTGTGGTGCCAGTTGAGGTATTGGTTGATCTTGGCGCGCGCGAGCACGTCCTGCGGGTACAGGTCGGTCCAGCCGTGCTTCTCCGCGAGGTACACGAGGATGGCGTTGCTGTTGCGTGGTGGGTGACGACGTGGTGAGAACAACCGACGGGTACGAGTGGTACATAGGTCGAGGAGAGAGAGCGCGCAAGTCCTCACACACACACGCACGCACCCTTCGTAGAGCGAGAAGGCGCCGTCCTTGATGACTGGGATGAGGCCGTTCGGGTTCAGCTGGAGGAACTCGGGCGACGAGAACACGGGGCCGCCAAAGTCGGCCTGGACGAGCTCGTACTCGAGCTTCTTGGTCTTGAGTACCCACGCGACTGGCATCACACGGTTGCGTGTGAGGAGAGCGTCCGCTCCCAGTCGACGCAGCTCGTTAGTGTCACCTGCTGCACGCACCAGAGCGGCTGGGCTGGCTGATGAGGTTCGCGTAGAGCTGGAGCGGCATCGCGATCTTACGGCTGGCGGGCGACTTGAGCGGTCGGCGGCGAGTTCGGAAGTGAGGCGAACGCGCCGGTTGATCACAACCGTCGCTTCTTCACCGACGGCCATCGACAACGTCCATGGACGAGGGTGCTGCTGCTGGTGCTGCTGGCGACGCGTTCGGCCAGCAGCAGTACACGGTCGAGTACTGGCGGCTCGACGCAGAAGCGCAGCAGCGATGCTACGAGCTCTGCCCCGAGGCGCAGGGCGAGAGCGTGTCGCTCGGAGACCTCGACGCGCTCTGCCGCCTCATGGGCCGCCCGATCCGCGACGACAACGAGCAGTTCCGCCTCATGTCGGAGCTCGACACGACGAACCAGATGCGCGTGCTGCGCCACGACTTCGTCTCGTGGCTGCTCCAGGACCTGGTAAGCGAGCGAGAGCTCCAAGCCGCGCGCCTGTACGTGCGCGAGAACCGAGCGGTGCCGGTGGCCGAAGCCGCCTGGGAAGAGATCGTCAGCGGCAACTCCGATCCGCTCGCGCCGTCGTCCACGTTCTACTACAACGCGGTCACGGGCGAGTCCAAGTGGGAGCTCCCGAGCTTCGTTCAGTGTCTCTGGAGCCACATCGCGGCGCTGGACGCCCAGCGCGCGTCGACAGTGTCCGATCCGGTCGAGGCGCTGCTGCGCGCCGACGACGACCCCAGCAACGTCGAGATGCTCCAGGAGCTGCGCGCGCTGTTCCTCAAGTACGACGACGACGGCTCCGGCGCGCTCGACAGCGCCGAGTTCGAGGACCTGTGCGTCGCGGTCGGCCAGTCGCAGAGCGCCACGACGCTGCGCGCGATCATGCGGGACGTGGACCCGTTCAGCGCGCACGAGGTCGTCACGTGGGACGCGCTGAGCTACTACTGGACCACGAACGCGCCGTTCCAGCGCCGCACACGGCTGCCGGGTCCGTGGGAGCAGATCGACGCGCTCCAGAAGCGGAACCTGCCTGTGAGCTTCCGTCACGTCGACACACTCGCCGAGCGCTGGAGCCACCCGGAGACGGAGCAGCGCGTCTTGGCGCTGTTGCGCAAGGTCGTGCCGAGCACGAAGCTCGACTGGAGCAAGAAGGTCTCGCTCTTCTTCGACGCGCAGCTCGACGCGGCTGCGGGAAGCAGCAGCACTGACGCGTCTGCGGGAGGACCAGCGGCGCCGCGCGCGTGGACGCTGCCGCAGTGTGCGCGCGTGCTGCTTCAGCTCGGCCACCCGATGACGCGAAGGCGTCACCTCGAAGCAGCTCTGCAGCAGATCCGCGCCAAGTTCAGCGGCGACGGCGGCAGCACGTCGGAGCTCCGGGAGGACTCGGCCACGGCGTGGCTGCTCCAGTGCGTGCGCAAGACCGAGATGAACGGCTGGGAGGAGCTCGTGGAGCCGGCGTCCGGCCAGGTGTTCTACTACCACGAGGCGAGCGGAGCGACGCAGTGGGATCCGCCCGAGATGGAGGCGCGCATGACGCAGCTCCTGAGCCACTTGGGCGGCGGCGGCGGCTCGAGCGACGAGCGCGTCGCGCGCATCTTCCAGCGCTTCGACGCGGACGAGAGCGGCAGTATCTCGCTCGACGAGTTCCGCAAGTTCTACCGCGCGCTGGTGCGCGGCGGCGATGGCGAAGGCGCCGCGCTGGCGTCGGCACCGGACGCAGACGAGCTGAAGATCCGCCAGATCTTCTGCATGCTCGACACTGGCGGCGACGGCAGCGTGAGCCTCGACGAGTTCACGATCTGGTGGCGCGCGAAGCTGCAGCTCGAGGAGGAGGAAACCGCGGACGCCAAGCTGCAGCGTCGCCTCTCGCAGCGTCGCGAGCTCTGCCGCGCGTTCCTGGAGAGCGCCGACGCGCTCGTTGCCCGCGGCGCTGACGACCACCTCGTGTGCTTCGAGTCGAACCTGCTGCCTCGGCTCGTCGACGTGCTCGGCACGTACCCGCTGCGAGGACTCGCGTACCGCGACGCGCTCAAGCAGCTCGTGGCGGACGCAGTGAGCCAGGAGGTGGAGCTGGACGCCTTCGTCGCGTGGTACGACGGCTTCGAGGCCGCGGCGCGCGAGAAGGAGGAGCTCGCGGCGGCGAGAGTCAAGGCGCAGGCGGCGGTGCGGACCCAGGAGCTCGAGGCCGCGGCGCGCGCGAAGGAGAAGCGGCTCCTGGCCAAGCGCAAGCTGCAGCTGGCGCCGCCGCCGCAGAACGCGGAGGACGCGCGGCGCACGCGCATCGCGAGCCTCTTCCGCGCCTTCGACGCCAACGGGTCCGGGTTCCTGGACGCCACGGAGCTCCAGCAGCTCACCAAGGCGCTCGGACACGCGATGAACGCCGAGCAAGTGCAGCAGATGCTGCGCGTCATAGACACGAGCGGCGACGGCCGCGTGACGCTCGACGAGTTCGCGACGTTCTGGACGGCGTTCCAGCGCTCCGAGTCGCCGGCCAAGGTGGCGTCCGTGCCGCCCAGCGTCACCGGTGCAGCCGCTCCGCCGGAGCCGCTCTCGCCACCGGAGCAGCAGAAGCCCCGCACGTCCGCAGCCGACGCGAGCGCGTCACTCGCCGTGAGCTTCGAGCAGGCGAAGACGCGGCTGCTCAAGTTCTCGCTCGACGACTTCAGAGACGCGCTCGGCGACTGGAAGGACGAGCGCGCCGACAAGCGCCGCGCGCGCCAGCAGACGCGCGTCGCCGAGGCCACTGAGAACCAGCGGCGACACAGCGCCGCGTTCGTGCCAACGCGGACGCGCCGCTACGGCGCCGGCTTGGACGTCACGTGGGTCGAGCCGGAGGTGGTCGCGTGCGTGGCCGCGCTGATCCGGCGCGTCGCGCTCACGACGCGGCCGCTGCTGCGTCCCGACGCCGCGCAGACCATCCAGACGCTCGCAAGGGGCTTCGCCACACGCCAGTGCGTCCGCCGGCAGGTCGACGCGCGCTTCCAGCAGTTCGTGGACCTGCACACGCGCCACTTCTACTACGTCGACCGCGAGCGCGCGGCCGTGCGGCTTGAGCGCCCGCTCTTCCGCTTCGCACGCGTCTCGAGCGTCGCGCCGTTCGAGCTCGACGACTGCGCGTCCAAGCGCGAACGCTACGAGTTCGAGAAGAAGCGGCGCGAGATGCGCGCGAAGCAGCGGTTCTTCGAGCGCAGCGGCGTGGCGGGCGACGCTGCTGGTGGTGCTGGTGGAGCAGCGCTGCGGGTGCTCGTCGCGCCGGCCGCCTTCTGCGTCTTCGACGTCGCGCGGATGGTGCACGAGCGCGTGCTCGGAGACGTGTGGGGGCCGCTGCGGTCGGCGCCGCGCGACTTCGCTCTCATCGAGCTCATCGCGACGCGCCACCGCCGCCAGCTCCAGCAGCGCAGCAGCGACGGCGCCGCGTACCTACCGCTGCACTACGTTGTGCGGCACGTCGACGCGTTCCCGCTGCGCGTGGTGCGCGCGATCGCGCGCGGGTACGACGACGCGCTGCGCCAGGTCGACGCGTTCGGGATGACGCCGCTGCACCTGGCGCTGCGAGAGCGGCGCTCGAGCGTCGACCTGCTGCGTCTGCTGCTCCGGAGACCGTCCAGCTTCAGCAGCAGCAGCGCCAGCGTCTGGGAGATGAAGACGCGGTGCGGCGACACGCCCATGCACGTCGCCGTGCTGCACCGCGCGCCGATCGAACTGCTGCGCTGGATCCTGAGCCGCCAGCTCGTCTCCGCCGACGCGATCTGCCAGCTCAACGCGCGCGGCGTCGCGCCGTTCCACCTCGCGCTCGGGCTCTTCGGTGACGGCCACGCAGCGTACGCCCGAGCGCTCGTGCACGCGCTTCTCAAGAGCTTCGGCGCCTCGCGGCTCTGCGGCCTCCGCACCAAGCGTGGCGACCTGCCGCTGCACCTGGCGCTCGACGCCTTCGCCAGCGCCTCAGTCAGGAGCCGCGACGACCTCGTATGGCTCGTGAAGTTTCTCGCGGAGCGCCACCCGGCGGCGCTGCTGGTGCGGAGGGCCGACAACGCACTGCTCCCGATCCACTTGGCGATCAAGTACCGACTCCCGCCCGCCACCACGGCGTCGATGTGGCACGCGACGCTCGCTGCGTCCAGCGCCACGGCGCCGGCGCTCGAGTGGACGATGCTCCGGCAGACGCGCATGACGCTCCTGCACTACGCCGTGCTGCACCAGCCGCAGGCGCTCGAGCTCGTGCGCTCGATCCTCGACGCGATGCCGGAGGCGTGCGGCATCACGAGCGTCCCGAACGGCGACCTCCCGCTGCACCTCGTCGTCTCGAACTCGGCACCAGCCGGTGACAACGCTGACGACGACGACGACGCTGGCGCTGGCGAGCGGCGGTGCCGCGTCGTCCGCCTGCTCTGCGAGCGCTACGCCGCCGGCTGCCAGGTGTACAACCGACGGGGCCAGCTCCCGGTCCACGCGGCGATCGCGGGTGCGCAGCACGTCGACGTCGTCCGGACGCTGCTGGCGTTCGCGCCGTTCGCGCTCGCGACGAACCCGCAAGAGCGCAACGGGCTGCGGGCGCTCGTGCTGGCGGCGAGCGCCAAGTCCGCAGACTACGCGGTGCTGCTCGAGCTCTTGGAGCGCGCGCCGAGCGTGACGCTCACCGTCCGGCCCGGCGCCAAGCGCCGGGCCGGCGTCACGCCGCTCTTCGCGATCTCAGCGCGGCCGTTCCACGCCAGCCAGCTCGACGACGCCCCAGCGACTGCGGCGGCGCGCACGGCGGTGCTGACGCAGTTCTGCGCCAAGTTCGAGCAGATCGATGACGACGACGCGTACTTCGTCGAGATGGCGCGCGCCAAGCTGCGGCGGCGCCACCACTGCCCGACGCCCGACTGGGACTGGCGCCGGATCCTGCACCTCGTCGACGTGAACCCGCTCGACGAGGCCGTCATCCAGCGCGCGTTCTTGGCGCTGGGCAGCAAGCTGCAGGCGCTCGTCCGGTCGAGCGGCGCTGGGGACGCGGCGATGGCGGCGGTGGCGCTCGACCCGGAGCTCGCGCTCGTGCGCCGCGTGCACCAGGTGCTGTACGAGTTCCCGGCGAACGCGCGCGTGCAGGTGATGGGGACGAGCCTCCTGCGCACGCTCCTACCCACAGCGTTCGCCAGGGCGGCGTACAAGGCCAAGATCGATCCGTACTTCAACCTGTAGCCTCCCTCACGACAGCTCGCGCGCCGCCCACGCCGCCTCCTCCAGGTGCGCGTTCACGCGCCGCACGAGCGCGTTCTCCGGTCCGTACGCGGTGCTGAGGCTGCCGAACGCACTCGCGCAAGTCAGTCGGCTGCGCTGCAGCGTCCACTTGCCTCCCTGTCTACCTGACGGCTGCACGTACGTGGCGAGCGCGTGCTGCAGGTGCGTCGTCGCCCTCTCGATGCCACTGCGCGTCGCCAACGCGCTGCCGTCGCAGCTGAAGACCAGCTTGCCGAGCTGGAAGTGCAGCAGCCCGCGCGCCGGGAGCTTCGCGGCTGGCAGGAGCCACTCGGTGGCCGTCAGTTCGCGCGTGAACATCTCGAGCGCCGTCACCTCGGGGCGATCGACGTCAGCGTCGGCCGGGGACTCGACCAGGAACGTGCCGACGTCGCGGAAGAGCTTGGCGACGCGCGCGTTGCGCGGGTGCAGCGCCAGCTCCGACGTGAGAAGCGCTCGCTGGCGCTGGAGCAGCCGCCACGCTTCGTGGCGCGGAGGCTTCGTGAGCAGGAGCCGCTCGACCTCGTCGCTCTCGGCCTCGAGCGCTCGGCGTCGTGGGATGACGCGCGTGGCGTCACACGTTCTGCAACTCGACGTCAGGTCGTCGGGCCCCGCGAAGACGACGACGCCGTCGACGCCGCAGCTCGCGGACCCCGACGACGGACACGCGTACCCGTCCAGGAACCCGTCGTCGATGGCGGCGCCGCTCGCGTCCGCACAGCGCAGACACTCGCAGGCGAAGAAGTACGAGTCGCGCAGCGCTCGCTGGCGCGCGGCGGTCGTCTCGAAGAGCTCGACGTACGAGATCTGCAGCCCACCACGCGATGAGCGGCTGAGCGGCTCGACTCATCTCAGCGCACGCACCGTGAGCTCGTCGCCTGGCGCCACGTCCGCGATCGCGCGCACGCTCATCTCCTGGCCGGCGAAGCTGACGACGCAGTTGGGCGCGCACGAGTGGTTGAAGAGCGCGCCGAGCGGGAACACGCCGAGCCCGAGCGGCGTGCACGCGTCGTCGCAGATCGTGAACGCGTTGCAGTTGACGCGGCAGAAGAGCGCGACGAGCGCGTCGAGCGGCGGCGGTGGTGCCGACGCGGCGGTGTCACGCGGCAGCAGCGCGCGCACGATCGCCGCCATCTCGCGGAACTGCTGCAGCTTGGCCGGCGCGTGGTCCGCGACGTGCGCGCGCAGCTGCGCCACCTGCGGCAGCGCCAGCGCGCCGGCGGCCGCGAGCCGCGCGGCCAGCAGCAGCGTCTGCAGCGACGCGCTCTCGACGCTCGCGGGGATGCGCTTCCACTCGCGGCACTCGCGCGCGTGGCCGCCGTCGCGCCAGTCGCGCTGCTGACACGCGCTCGAGCAGTAGCGCAGGCGGCGGCAGCCGCCGCAGCGCCGCAGCGGCTGGTCGGCGGCAGACGCGAAGCAACTGTTGCAGCGCGAGACGGAGACCGCGGCCAGCGCGCGCGTATGCAGCACGCGGGTCCCGGCGGCCACGCGGCGCGTCGCGATCGCGCAGCGGCCTCGGCCCGGGCGGACCTGCTCGTCGTAGCTCATCAATCCAATCCCGAATCTGAGTCGGATAAAATTTCTGCAACCCGTTGCATCAGACTCAGTTCCATCTGAGACTGTGATATTTTCCTGTCTTTCTTCACTATCGACACGCCACGGTGCTGCCTCATTCCGGAAATAGACTCGCGCTCAGTATGGACCACGGCGGCGACGGCCGCGTGGTGATGATCGTGCGCGCGTCCTCCCCGCGCGCGACGGGCGGCGGCGGCGCCAACGCCAACGGCGCGCCGGACCTGCTGGGGCTCAACATGGCGGCCATGGAGGCCGACTGGCGCCAGCAGCAGTTCCAGCGCCAGCGCATGCAGCTGCTCAGCATGGCCATCTTCCTCTGCTTCATGGTGCTCTTCTTCGACAACCGCGCGGGCGCCGACGCGCAGCAGCGCCGCAGCCGCCTCGAGGGCGGAGCAGGCGGCGCGGGCGCCACCGCCGGCGGCGGCTACAACCGGTACGCGATGCCGCGCGAGCCGCTCAACGACTCGGAGCGCATTGCCAAGGTGCAGGCGCTCGGCCACCTGCTCGAGGCGCAGCCGGGCTACCACCGCGACGAGCCGCCACTCAACGTCTCGGGCATCTACTCGGGTGCGCACTTGTTTATTGTATGGGAAAGTGGTGGGGGGAGGAGGAGCAGCGCCAACGGAGCTGGGGAGTGACGCAGGCACGTGGGAGTCGCTCGCGCCGGAAGAGTATGACGCCATCAAGCCCGTCTACACAGACGTCATGTGCGTCGCCACTGCTGCTGCTGCTGGTAGAGACACGTGCACGGAAGCGCCTGACCGGACGTGTGGGCGAGTAGCCCGTACCTCAAGGTCGACCGGGAGATCCAGCTGCAGCAGTACACGCAGCCCGTGGAGGCCGGGCACACGTGGCTCTTCCTCAAGATGAAGCCGCCGGCGTCCAAGGAGCTGCGCGCCGACGTGGCGTACGTGACGGGACAGCTCGTGATCTACGAGGAGCAGGCGTCGCTCGCGGCCACGATCCTCCCCGTGCAGGGCGTCTTCCTGCGTCGGCTCGGCAAGCTCACGCTCTTCGGCAACTCGCCGGACTCGACCGTGCAGCTGCTCTACCGCAAGCCGCGCGCGGACGGCGGCAATGCCACTGCTGCAACTGGACCCGAGAAGGTGGCGGCAGCGGCGCTGGACGCGGCGTCGCGCGCGGCGGACGAGCCGACGCCCGGCCTGGAGGACGCCTCGCTCGACCCGCGGCTCGACATGCTCAACTTCGGCGTGATCGACGGCGTCCCCGTGCTCGCGAACAAGGACGACTACGTGGCGGTGGACGTGTCGCCGCCGCGGTACGCGTACGTCTCGCGGTTCCGCAGCAGCGACTCGTTCAGCGACCAGTGCGTGAGCATCGTCGAGATGTCGCTCGTGAACGGCACGAGCGGCCGGCCCGGCACGAACGACGAGGACGGCGACGAGGAGCTCACGGACGCGCACCTGGCCAAGGCGCTGCGCCACATGAAGCTCTCGGGCACGATCGCGAGCGTCAACTGCGGGCTGTACCTGAAGATCGAGACGACGTTCCAGGAGGAGAACCTGAACGTGTTCTTCTCCAAGGCGTCGCGGTACGCGGTGCTCATGACGCTCATCGCGATGAGCGAGATCTACTTCCTCCTGCGCCAGCTCCAGGTCTCCAACACGCAGGCCACGGCGGCCAAGGTCTCGCTGCTCACGATCGGCCAGCAGGCGATCGTCGACTCGTACCTGTGCCTCGGCCACCTCACGGTCGGCATCGTTGCCCAGGTGCGGTGCTGAGGAGGACGAAGAGGCTGGCTGCTGGCTGGCTACTTGTATGGACTCACGCTCGTCCGTGGGTGGGTGGTGGCAGAACGTGTTCGCAGCGTTCGCGTCTGTGGCGTTCGTCAAGCTCATCATCTTCTCTGTGTTCGAGATGCGGTACCTGCTGATCATCTGGAAGGCGCGGCGGCCGCAGGGGTTCGCGGAGGGCTGGCTCACGCTGCGCCGGGAGCTCACGACGCTCTACTCGCGGTTCTACCTCTCGCTGCTCGCGGGGCTCTGCATCTTCTACAACTTCTCGGTGCGTCTCGCACGGGATGCAAGCGGTCGAGGAAGGCGGACGCTCACTCACACTCGCGTGGCGCGTGGGCGGCGGCAGAACCACCTGCCCGTGCTCGTGTTCATCTGCTACTCGTTCTGGGTGCCGCAGATCGTCCACAACGTGCACCGGTGCGTTCGTTCGTCCGCAGAATCGATGACGCTCGGGACCACCGCTGACGCTGACGCTGACGTCGTGGACGACGTGTGCAGGGAGGTGCGGAACCCGTTCGACCTGGGCTACTTGTACGGCATCAGCGCGCTGCGGCTCTTCCTGCCGCTCTACTTCTACGGCTGCCCGAGCAACTTCCTCACCGCTTTCCCGATGGTGCGTGGCGGGCGGCAACCTGACGACCTGACGCTGCTCACTGAGGCTCACGTGCGATCCTGTCCACCTGTGCCCACCCACGCAGTACGAGAGCAAGCCGAACCCGCAGCTGTGCTACGTCCTCGTGCTCTGGATGGCGCTCCAAGTCGGCGTGCTGACGCTGCAGCAGCGCTACGGCCCGCGATTCTTCGTGCCGGCGCGGTTCCTGCCGGTCAAGTACAACTACGAGCGGCGCATCAACCTCCAGGAGATGACGCTGCTGCGGTCCTCGGCCGAGGACAACGCGATCGACTGCGTCATCTGCATGGTCGAGCTCGACATCGACGCGCGCGACTACATGCTCGCGCCGTGCGAGCACATCTTCCACCGCGAGTGCCTCCAGGGCTGGATGCAGGTCAAGATGGAGTGCCCCACGTGCCGCTGCGTGCTGCCCGAGCCGTAGGCCGCCAGTTCCGTGTAACCTGCTCTCGCCTGTCCAATGTCGTGTCCTCCGCCGATCTTCCACCATGTCCTCTGCTTGGTTTACAATACCTAGCGAAGAAACCGAGGGAGACTGCGTCCTCACACCCTGAAGGTGAAAAATCAAAGTCGATAACACACTTCTGCTCTTCCCGGGAGGCATGGAGGCACCGCCGGTGTGTCAGCCCTCTTTCTCTGTGTACCCGCCTCTCTCTCTCTCTCCATGTCGACCTCCGACAGCAACACGCTGCTCGTGGTCATCTTGCTTGGCCTGCGTGCTCTGCGTGGTGCCGTCTCTGGCCCGTCCGAGGTGTGAAATGGACACTCCGGCTGACTCGGAACAGATCCCAGGCGGCGACTGGCTCCGAGGCTGAGCTCCAGAGGCTCCAGAGACTCTGGGGGGCTCTAAGGGCTCTGGAGGCTCCAGAGTGAGCGCCGAGGGCCCGTAAGACTCTCGCTGCAGGCGGCGCCGAGCAAGTGGGACGGCCGCCACTTCCGACTCCTCCGACTCCTCCGCGGACACTCGAGGGTATGACACTGTCGCGATCGGCGGAGCCGATGCCCAGGAGCGTCGCGCCTCGGCCGGTGGCGGTGGCGCCGCCTGCGCTGCGTTGCCATGAGCAGAACTGAATGCGGTGGTGAGCACTCGCATGAAGCGCGACCATCGCGGCTCGGCAGTCGCCAAGAAGAGCACGGCGAGCAGATCTCGGAGCGCTCGAGGTGGCGGTGGCGTAGGAGCTGGTGGCGGAGGAGCAGGACGAGGCGGCCGGCGCGCGAGCGACGCGGAGCATCCGGAGGAGCTCTGCCGGTACCCGAACAAGCGGTGCTGGAGCGAGCGCGCGCTCAAGGACAACGGCGAGCGCCACAGCTTCTGCGAGTGGCACCGCAACTGCGCGAACCAGTACCAGCGGCGGCTCGAGGAGCGGAGGAAGACCAAGAAGCTCGGCGGCGCGACGGCAGCTGCGGTGTCCCCTTCGTCGGTGGCCGCAGCGCTTGCAGTCGGTGGCGGCGTCAGCGTCGGAGTCAGCAAACCCAACATGTGCCTCACAGGCATCCAGAGCGTCGCGGCAGCCACATCGCGCACGTTCGCAGCAGCAGCAGCCGCAGCGTCGAAGGAGGGAGACGAGGCGACGAGGACGCTGTCCGGACGCTGTGGTATCAGCAACAGCAGCAGCGCCGTCAACACAGTTCCCCCAGCTCCAGCTCCTGACCCTGAAGCTGAAGCTGCGAGTGAATCGCTCGCGTCCGGAGCCGAAGTCGCCCCCACGTACGAGCCGTTCCTGAGTCCCGTGGCGCTGCAGATGGAGGACCTTAGGATCCTCTCGGCGCTTCTCTCCGTCGAGTCACCAGAGGAGCCTCCGCCGTGAACGCCTGCGGATCGTGACGAGCGCTTCCCGTGAAGAGCTCTCTGAGCGGTGACGAAGGGCTGTCGATGACGACGAGATCGACGAGCCCAAGCGATCCCAAGGCTTGTAACAGCCAACTGATCAGGATTTGCCAGCGCAACATCCGACCGAGAGCTCACAGAGCAGAGCACGTGACACCCAAGACGCACCTGTGACGTCAGCCGCAGCCGCTGTAAGTCCGAATTAGAATCTAGCGAGCCAGATAACCCTCACAATTCCACTCTTGGAATCGATCTTCCCGTTATGCTATCAGATCTGCAGCGCCGCGCGCCGCCGACAACGCGCTACGGACTGCTGCCGCGCCACCGCCAGCCCACCGCCGCAGTCCTCGACGCGCTTGGCAGTGAGAGCGCCTCCTCCGCCATGGCCGCCACCGCCGCCACGTCGTCGTCGTCCCACTGGCCGCTGGTCGTCGCGGCCGCCGTCGTGCTCTTCGCGTCGCTCGTGCTCGCGAACGCCATCGCGTTCTTCGTGCAGATGCGGCGCGCGCGGCGCGTGGAGCGCAAGACGCGCGCGCTCGCTGCTGCGTCGCCGGCTTCTGCCTCGTCTGCGTCTTCTTCCTCTTCCGCGGCCAGCGCAAATGTCGTGCCCGTGACGATCCTCACGGGCTTCCTCGGCGCCGGCAAGACGACGCTGCTCAACCGCATCCTGCGCGCGCCGGCGCTGCCGCTGCGCGTGATGGTGCTCGAGAACGAGCTCGGCGCCATCAGCATCGACCACGCGCTGCTGCGGCCCGCAGAGGCCGCCGCAGACGACGACGCGCGGCGCGCACAGCTCGCAGCAGACGGCATCGTCGTCATGCAGAACGGCTGCATGTGCTGCACCGCGCGCGGCTCCAAGGGCTCTGCGAGCAGCGAGCTCGAGCGCATCCTCGACTACCTGCTGCGCCTCGTGGACGAGAACGGCTTCGACTACCTCGTGGTCGAGACCACGGGGCTCGCGGACCCCGGGCCGATCATCGAGACGTTCCTGCGCCTGCGCGCGTCGCGCTTCCGGCTCGACGCGGTCGTCACGATGGTCGACGCGTACGCCGCGAGCCGCCTCTGGGACGCCCGCGCGCAGCAGTTCCGCTTCCCGGTCGAGCTGCACCGCCAGCTGCTCTACGCGGACATCGTCGCGTTCAACAAGACGGACCTGCTCGCCGCCCGGCCGGATGCGTTGCCGCGGCTGCAGGCGGCGGTCGCGGCCGTCAACGAGGAGGCGCAGCTGCTCGCGTGCGTGGACGCCGACCTCGCGCTAAGCGCGATCCTCGACGTCCGCACGTTCGACGCGGTCAAGTTCCGCGAGCACCGCGGCGCCGCCGAGACGACGGGCGAGCACACGAGCGGCGTCAACACGGTGCACTTTGACCTGGCGGCTGAGGTGGACCTCGCGCTCTTTAGCGAGTGGTGGGTGATTGGGTGATTGGGTGACTGGGTGATTGGCGAACTGAGTGCGTGGGTGGCTGGCTCTGCAGGCTCAAGGCGGTCGTGGACGTGTACGCCAAGGGCGACGTGCTGCGGATCAAGGGCGTGCTCGCGGTCGCGGGCGACGCGCACCGGTGCGTCGTGCAGTGCGTGCTGGACACGTTCACGATCGCGCCGGCGAGCGAGTGGCGCGCCGGGGAGCCGCGCGTGTCCAAGCTCGTGCTGATCGGGAAGCAGCTCGACCGGCGAGCGCTCGAGACGGGCTTCCTGGCGTGTCTGGCAGCAGCAGGCGACGGTGGCGCAGAGTCCAAGAAACGAGTGTAGCGATTGGCGTACGTACGTGATACAGCAGCTCCGTCGACTCGGTTGCTCATCGCTGCTGCTTGCGGTCGCGACTCTGCGCCAGCACCGACGCGTTCGCTTCGTAGTCGTCGACGAGCCCCATGAGCTGCGTCTCGAGTGCGCCGAAGTGCGAGCGCCACTGGCTCAGACAGTCGACGAGAGCGCTCTGCTGGCTCTCGAGCGTCTCGACGAGCAGCGGGAGGAACGGGTTCTGCCGCGACGTCCCGTCGACCTGCGCGCGCTGGAACGCCTCGAACGCCTGCGCGATCTGCCGGAGCGGGTCGGCGAGGGCGGCCTGGACCCACTGCATCTTCTTGGCCCCGAGCGCCGCCACCCGCGTCACCAGCTGACGCAGGATCTCGGCCTGCGTCTCCCACGCCTCCCGCCAGTACTGCGCTTCGTGTCGACACGCGTTCGCGTCGTTCTCCACCGACACGTGGCACGCGTGCAGCTGCGTCAGCATCGTCTTGAGCGCCTTCTCGCGCTCTTTGCCGGCGCCGGCGGAGGCGAACGCCTTGTACACCAGCGCAGCCGTGAGCTGCTTGCCAGTGTCTGCAGCCGGTGAAGCCGTTGCGGTCGAGACGACTGCTCCCAGCGCTCCGAGCTCCAGCAGCACCTGCCGCGTCGCGTCCACCAGCGCTGCGGCGTCGCAGCGCCCGCCGCTCGAGGTGCTGTTGATCTGGACGCGCGGTGGCCGCGACTGCAGTGCGTCCGCCGCGAACGCGTCCGCAAGTCTCGCGAGGCGAACGAGTTTGCTCTCGAGCAGCTTGAGGCGGTCGAGTCGCAGGTGCGAGCTCGGCGGGTGGTGGCCGCCGCCTGCGAAGACGTCCGCTGTCTTGAGAGCCGTCGCGGGAGAGCGAAGGTACGCGCTCGACGCGCCGCTGACGCGCAGTTTCGCCTCGAGCGCGGTGCTGACCGCCAAGCCGGCGCTGCAGATCTGCGACTCGGCCCGCTTAAGTTCACTGACGAGCGCGTCCGGCACCGCCAGCATCCACTTGATCTCCTTACCGCCTTCGCTCTGCCCAGCTTGAGCCGCGCCTGCCGCCTTCGCCTCCTGCACGCCAGCATCCACCACCGAGCGCCAGCGAGTGAGCACAGCGAGGAGACTCGACTCGACGTGCTGCATGTCTGCGACCGAGTCCTGGAGCAGCGAGATCTGGCGCTGGAGCTGCAGGTTCTGCGCCTGCACGAGCCGCATGCGGCGCAGATCGAACGAGTGCGCGGGCTCCGCGTCGTTGCGGTCGGTCCGCAGAAGTGCGTTCTCCGCCTCCAGGACAGCAAGCTCCTCCTTCAGCCGCGCGTTCTCGTCCGCCAGCGCCGCGTTCACACGCTGCAGCCCTTGCAGCTGGCCCTTCCTCTCGCTCGCTGCCTGACTCACGGCCTGCTGCTTGGTGGCGCTGCTCGCTCGCCGCTCAACCACGGTACTCGAGCCTGGAGGTGCGAGCACCGGCAGCTCGAAGCCTCCGCTGTCACGCGCCAGCTCTGTGTTGTTGTTGCCTCGCTCTCTCTCTGACGAGCTGACCGAGATGTCGTAGTTCCACCCGTCGGCTTCGTCGCCTTCCGGCGTCGTCGACTTGCGCACAGTGCTCCGCAGCTTGGCCTTGAGGCCGGGTCTTTGCCGCTGAGAGTCGTCCTCGGGGCGGAAGTCGTCGGTCGTCAGCTTCTCGCTCTCGTCTCGCTGGGACGACGGAGCGGCGCCAGCCGACAGACTGCGCTGCGCGATCCGGCGCGCCGACTTGATGCGCGTGAGCAGCACCTGGAACGCGTGCACGCACCAGTCCTTGTCGAACACCAGCTTCTGCCACGAGATCGTCGTCGGCGCCCCGAGTCGCTGGACGTAGCGCACCGCGTGAGTCCGCTGTAGGATGAGGAGCACCAGCAGCAGCACGCGTCCCTTTCTCACCGCGAGTTCTTTGACAGCGACCTTCATGAAGTCCGCCCGGAACGTGTCCTCTCGCTTGCGATTCGCTGCGCGGTCTCTGCCGTAGACAGCGCCACAGTATCAGCAGTTGGGACTCGTTCCACCCAATGCAGCAGCCGCTCCACGCACGCGCTGTCGAGCTTCTCGACACTCCACTCGATCTGCTCGGCGCTCCGCTCGAGCTTCCGGAGTTTCGCCCGCGAGAGCAGCACGGTCGCCACGGCGTTTGACGACGCGTGCTGCAGCAGAGCAGAATGTGGGTCCCGTGAGCAGCAAGCGCTACATTCGCTGCTGCTACTGCTTCGATGAGTGAGCTCTTCGAACCTCCTCGAAGAGCGCGATAAGCACGCGCTCCTTGGTCTTCCACGACAGCTCATGCAGCTGCGGCAACGTCTGTGGGGCCGACGTACGCACCGAGAGAAAGGCGGTCAGCGTCAGGCGTGACCGTCACTCTTCTCGGTGCACTGCGCCTCTGCTTCTGTGGTCGTACGAGCTGCTGCAGCGCCGGCAGCGCGACGAGCTCCTGGTGGATGCGCTCCAGCATGTTTGAGAATGGTCCTGATTTGCTTTTGTTACAGGTCATATACCCATTCGATTAGCTCCGATGTGCTTCAAATACTGGACCTGTTTGGTAACATACGTCTCTCTTTTGGTTTAAAACAACCGTTGGCTCGGAGTCCACCACTTCCTTGCCGGACCAGTACGACGACCCCGAGAGCCGAAGGATGCTGAGTCGCAGCCGCCAGGTGCTGCTGCGCCTGCAGCGCACGCCGGTGCCGGCGGCGCAGCTGTTGGCGTCGGTCGCCCAGCCGACGCGGCGTCTCCTGCACTGCTCGCCGAGCTGCTGCGCGGCGCCGGGCGACGCCCCCAGCCGGAGCGAGCGGGCGGCGGGCGTCATGAGCGCGCGCGCGACGCCGCTGGAGCTCGAGCGCGTGCTGGGCCACGTGGAGCTGATGGAGAACTGGAGCTGCAGCGGCTGCGGCATCGAGCTGCAGTACGCGGACGCCAGCAAAGTCGGGTACTTCCCGCAGCAGCTGCTGGGCAACATCGCGCACGTCAAGGACCTCAAGAAGCTGCGCTGCGAGCGGTGCTTCCAGATGACGCAGTACGGCAAGATCTCGGACACCAAGATGCCGTACCACGAGTACGAGAAGCGCGTGATGGAGCTGCGCGCGAAGGACATGCTCATGGTCCAGCTCGTCGACATCCTCGACATCTCGGGGAGCCTGCTGCCCAAGGCGCGCCACATCTTCGGCAAGAAGCCCGTGATGCTCGTCGTGAACAAGGGCGACCTGATCCCGGAGAAGTCGGGCATCCGCCGGCTCATGCGCCGCATCCGCAGCGAGGCCAAGTGCGTCGCGGGTGCTGAGCGCGCGTTTGGCGAGTGTAGGAGAGGAGCGCTGCTGATGCATCTGCTTGCGTGCTGCTGCGCAGGGACGCGGGCATCGAGAACGTCATCGCCGTGTACCTGATCAGCGCGATGAAGGGCATCGGCATGAAGGAGATCATCGAGGACGTGAAGAAGCACCGCAACGGCCGCGACTTGTGCGTCGTCGGCGCCGCGAACGTCGGCAAGAGCACGTTCCTCAACGCGTTCATGAAGTTCCTCTCGGACCGCAAGTGGCAGCACAACCACCGCAAGTACATGAAGCTCCCGGAGGTCTCGATGCTCGACCTCCAGGACGACGAGTCCATCGCGATGCTCAACATCGACGACGACGTGCTGCAGGACCGCGAGGCGGCGCGGCAGCACGAGTCCGCGGCCGGAGGCGAGCCGGCGGCACAGGCGTCGCCTGGTGGGCTCCTGTACGAGGGCGAAGACCCCGAGATGCTCGAGGAGGCGGAGGACGAGGGCCGCGAGATGACGACGTCGCCGCTCCCGGGCACGACGCTCGCTGTCCAGTACCTGCCCGTGGTGTCGAACAACGAGCTCTTCAACATCCTCGACACGCCGGGCTTGATCACGGACACGAAGCGGCAGAAGCTGGTCGAAGTGCTCGCGCTCGACGGCGCCGCGAAGCTCAAGAACGTGTTCCCGACCAAGCAGCTGCCGGTGCGTCGCACTCAGTGGCCGCATTCGATGGGCACTGGACGCAGATGTGTCTGACCAACTGCGTGTATCGTTCCTCTGCGCAGGCGACGACGTACCGGATCGAGCCTGGTCGCAGCCTCTTCCTCGGTGCGCTCGCCCGCTTCGACTACGAGAGCATGGGCGGCCACAAGAGCAAGAACCTGTTGCTGTTCACGTGGTACGGCGTGCTGCCCGGCCACCTCACCAAGACTGCGAGTACGTGCTGCGTGCGTTCTGCGAGTGTCGTAGCGTTCTTGTAGCTCGTGCGCCTGACGCTTGGTTGGTTGGGCTGCCACCACTGGAATCAGACGCGGAGGAGACGTACGTGAAGCACGCGGGCGGGCTGCTCTCCCCTCCGCGCGGACTCGACGCGCTCAGCTTCGCCGGGCCGCTCGTGCACTCGCAGAACGTGTACCTGAAGGACTACATCTCGACCGAGATCAAGACCAAGTCCAAGTTCGCGTCGAAGCCCAAGCGGACGTCTGCGGTGGAGCTCGAGCTCCCGGGCTTCGGGTGGCTCTCGGTCACGTCTGTGGACCTCGACGGCACGGCCGCCGTGGAGCAGACGCTGCGCGAGGCCAAGATCTCGGTCTCCACGTGCCGCGGCGTGACCGTCGTCCCGCGCTCGCCGATCTTCCCGTTCGAGATGTCGACGTCGAAGAGCGCGACGTGGAAGTCGTAGACGGACGAAGATCAACGCCGCCAGTCGCCATCGCACTGCCAGCTCCTCACGCAATAGACAGACTTCTGCAGCCAGAGTTCCCCTTGCTTAGCGCCTCTCTTCTTGCGTCTGGTCTGCTGCTTGCGCCATGACCCACTCCTGCACTCCACGAGGCATCGGCGTTACCTACCGCTCGAGTTCGTCCGTCCCGCAGCGGCAGTCCCGTGTCCCTGCGGCACATTCCAGTATCACGAACCCAACCGGTGATTTGATCTCATGTGGGTGGCAAGCAGCACACGAAGACGTCAGTGACTCCAAACCATCAGCAAGGAGGTGTGGGTGGAAACCTCTGGGGGGGGTAACTTTGCAGACAGGGTGGGGAGGCGTGTCGCCGGCGGAGCGAATGGAGGAATGAGCTCTGGAGCCGAGGATCGCGGCGCTCATGGCGGATGCACCCATTTTGAAAAAGGATGATGGGCGTCTGATATGCAGTCAACGTGGTAACGTGGCAGAAATCGACGACTCGACTCGAAATCGGCAAACGAGCCACGGGCGAAATAAGCAGCCGTCTCAGCGCCGCGCAGCGGTACACCACACGCATCGTCACCCCCTCCGCCGACTTCCCCGGCGAGATCAGCGCGTTTTAATGGAAGCCGCGATTGACGCGGGTGCTGATTTCACGGAGGTCATCTACAGGAGGAATCAAGGTGGGGTCGTCAACCAGCAAGAGCCGCTGATTTTGCCGTGGCTACCAAGCAGCGATCGATCGATCGGATCGGTCACCACCTAGCATGTGACTCCTGCTCCGCGTGTTAGTATCTTGAAACGCTCCGACAATTCCTGTACGACAGGACACAGGACTGATAAACAACGTGTTGCCGACAGTGTTGCCAGTACGGCGATCTCGTATCGCGTTACTGCGTGGCGTTCGCTCTCGTTGATCCGGTGCAACGAATTCAATGAGAGCCGCTTTGGAGATCCGTCCTGGAAGCGGGGCTGGTGTGACTCGCATTCTACTGTATATCAACCACAACGGCTCCTGAAGGCTACTCACTCGACCAAGCATGCCGAGCAGTGGTTGCAGTTGGCTTGGATACTTGATATGCGCGATCGATGAACATGATCGGTCCAACATTAGTGGCTTGGGAATATCGTACCAAACACGCGCCAGGTTGACAGCACGAACAGCCAAGATCGAGAACACCCAGTAGCTCAGCTCGGCTTGCGGTTCGATCGCGAGAAGCTGATCTTGGATCAAGATGCTTTCGCACTGCTCCATGAGTTGCTTCAGTACTCCTGCAGCCACATATATCGAGGTTTACGCTTGACAGGATCAGCTTGACCTCTGATCAGCAGCGAGGAAGCAAATTGTCTTCGCTGCTTGGCAACGAGTAGGACGCCAACCGCCCTGTTCGCCATTGATGCTGTTCGTACACACACTGGTGCAAGCCCGCACGTTCTTGCGCGAGCACAGCGTTTGCCACGACCGACGTAGTGACACCTTGTCACCTTGGCGGGAGGAGCTTGCGAAGCCGCCGTGACAGGAAACGCACCGACCTTCGTGCCTCCATCAGCACACATATAACAGAATGCTACCGGTGTGAACGTGCCACGCACGCACGAGAAAGTCGGCAGCTCCGGCGGCGGCGGCAAGTGACCACGACGCTTGACACGCAAGATACGCATGACACGCATGACACGCATGACACATGCTCGAAGATTGTAAATATTATGTTGGTGACAGGACCGACAGGTCTGAATCGCATGCAGTTCGCCATCATGGCCATACCGGCACGCGCACTTCTGACACCCAGGTGAGCGATCGCGCCGCCGCAGCCTCCGCTACCATTCGTTTTCGTTGGTCTCTTCTGCATGTTTCGTACAGTGGCGCTTGATGATCCCCCTCGCCACCGAGTCGGCATCGACTCACGCCTTCTGCGAGGACACTGTGGACTATCACAGAGCCAGGGGGACAAGTGAGCGAGTGGACGAAACTCGAGATGGACATCTTCTTGTGCTGGCCGGCAGCTCGTCCAGAGCTCCAAGCTTTCTCAACACGGCTCGTCGATCTGCCGCGGATGCCACCACTGCAACCTCGTACTGCTCATTCCTCCTTTCCTTGCTCGCCCGCAGGCAGGTGTGTTCAAACTCGCTTCCGTGCGTTGCCACCAAGTGAGAACCCACAGCTCCACTGTGACTGTCGCCTCCAACCACTCGATTCGCTTCCGAGTGGAACTGCTGCTCATAGTACTAGTACACGACATCCTTCGATGCGACGGCTGATCCTGCTGGACGATCCTGGTTTGTTGTCCGCGCGAGCGCTCCGCTTGTTACCTCTTGTTGCCTCTTGTTGAGCTGACACGGTCAGTCTCGACATTTTCCCGGCAGGACCCGTGGTCGGTTCACCCGACTCGATTGCGAACAGTGCTGAAGCTTCATGAGACTTGGGGCTTGCGGGCAAATAGCGGCGCGCGGTGGCGCCTAACCGAAGTACTCTCCTTCCTCGCTCACATACATGTCTCCTTACCTTCGCTCGCACGCATATCCTCGGGGGTGTCTATAAGTTTGCTGCTCCAGTGCTTGGACGGCAACCCCAAGTCGTCGCGAATCTCATTGCAATGGCGCTCGAAACGTGTGTCCTCTTCATCTCAAGTACCATTCGCCGCTATCTAGCGTCCTGAGACGGCGACAGTGTGTTGTTGTACAAATAAGCTCGAGATCTGAGCAAGCTGGGGAAGGTTCGGTTTGATTCGATCGCTTAGATCGGTCAGGCGTGAGGGTGTGTAGCGTGTAGCGCTCAGTAAGAGCATGCACATACATGCCTGAAGCTGGTGCTGCTTTCGCACAGTCGTCGTTGTCGTGCAAGCCGAGGTGATTGCACCCGGTAGCGCAGGCAAACTCGTACGAACTACTGTAACGCCCGCCAACGACTCGGGAGCCCTCAGCCCACGATGTCAAAGGATATATGCCCGAAGCAAGCAGATAAATCAGCACGACAACACGTTCTCGTCCCGAGCGCTCGGGCGACGACGTCGGCCGTGTCTGCCGAATCGGCAATGCCGGGCAAGGCTTCGCTTGATTGGAGCTTTGGCGCATCGGTGCCGGGTCCTGTGCAATGTTGATGTTTGGACAGGCATCGAGCTGACGGACAGCGGCGAGAGTGCTGCTTGGTGCAGTGCGATTGCCCGCTCTGATGTCGATCCCCGCGCTCGAGTCTAGCGCGCTAGCCGCATCCGAACCTCCGCGGAGCGAACTCTTTCTACGACGACAACGGCGGCGGCGCGACATCCACGAAAAGCCGCATTCCCTCTGCCGCCCGCAGTCGAGAGTGGTAACCTGGCTGGGGGGTCTTGAAGTCAACTCGCATCCATAATGCAGCTCAGTAATGATTCACTTTAGTGGAGGGGGCCACGCATACATTTGCAGCGTTGGTGGTGCCGCAAGCTTTGCTTGGCTGCACACGCTATCGCCCTCAAGGCTGCGCCGAATACGGTCGCAGCATAGGAGCGCCAGGCACGCAGCAGGCTGGAGATGCTTGCCTCGAGTCGAGTGAACAGCAGTGGCATCATGGCGCTGGTGCGCTTGTCCTGTCAATGCGGGTATCTGTGATGTGGCCCCGGCATAGAGCTACGAGCATGCCGATTCGCTCCTCATAACGACGTCGGCGGCGCTTCGCGCGCACTGCGATCTCGAGCGCACGATACACGCGGGGATGAGAGACGTACGGATGTCAGTGGTGGCGAGAGAAGCTTTGCTTATTGTGTCCGCGGCGGTGCACGAGATCCTCGTGCCGGTAGGATGTGCGAGCGTGAATACTGAGCGCGTCGACGTCAACACGGCGCGAAGCCCCAAGCGCGATCAATGCCTCCACGAGCCTTCGCAGAGCCTCCGTAGAGCCCGAAGACTCCTGAAGGCTCGCATCTTGAACTTGTTGTCTACCCTAGTGCTTGTAAGCGCCACGTAAAGACGCTATCTGACCGAGGCTTGTATCCATTGGTCGATGCTACACATTGCTCGCATTCGCGCATCATTTTGTATGCGATGTGAAGGCGCGCGGAGCTCGTGCGGGGCGTTCAGTCGGCTCCACATCGTCGTGGTGGCGGCACAACGCTCCAAAAAAGCCTCGACACTCAAGTCGAGGAAGCGTTCCGACCGACGAGAGCAAAGGATAAGCTCTACGACCGTTCCGACGCCTGCAGCAGCACTATGACGCCTGAGGAACGAGCTGGGCGAGTTGAGCGCGCGCGCGCGCCATACATAAGCGTTAACAGCGCCATCAAACAGCAAGCGGAACGCCCGCCGCCGCTGATGAGTGACCACTCTTGAGTGTGTGGTCGGCAGCGTTGACAATCAGGAGATGCGAGATGAGGTTTCCAGTCGCGCTGCCACGGCTGTGCCAGAGACAGGAGCGTCGCACTCGACACCCAGGCAGACAGACAGGCAGACTGCTTCAACTGACCGACGACCGACCGGTCGTCGGCGCTCCTGGACCGCGAGAGATCATCTGACTGCGCACACACGATTTTTGGCGCTCGGATCGGTCTGCAGAGCTGCCGCCGCTGACGCCGATGGTCGACCCCTGCTCCAGATCTTCATCCTGCTCGTCTCCCGTCACCTCACTCGGCAATTCGCTTCACAGCGCACACTCACACACGCACTCGCGCAACGCCTCTCAAAGGATGTCGATCTCCCACATCACCAGCGACGCCGATGTGCTCGACCATGCGTTCGACCACCACCAGCTCGACAGCTTCGACCTCCTCGCGCACATCTCGCTCGATGGCTTCGACACTGCGCCGTACCTCCAGGAGACGGTAACCTTTGTCGACATGCTCACCGACCTCAACACGATCTCGGACTCGATCGACTCTGCCGACGCGCGAGTGAAGGCGCACCGCCAGCAGCGCCGCTCGGGCAGCAAGGCGACGGCGGCGAAGAGCACGCCTCGCTCTCGCAAGGCGTCGACCTCGTCGGAGCGAGCCACTGCGGTTCGTCCTGCTGCCAAGTCCCGCGGCAAAGCGGTCAAGCCCAGCAGTGCGAAGCCTAGCGGTGGCAAGGCCGGTGGCGCGAAGAGCACCGCAGTGAGCAGCAAGCGCAAGAAGGACGACGACGCGCTCGACTGCATCTACGTGGAGCTCCAGGACAGCGCCAACATGTGCCGCTACTGGGGGAAGAAGTGCTGGAACCTGCGCGTGGCGAAGCCCAAGGGCGGCTTCCACAGCCTCTGCCACTTCCACCGCGCGCGGGCGAACGACAACCAGCGTCGCTTCGACTTCAAGCGCCGCGGGACGATGTGGCGCGAGTTCCAGCCCGACCCGGACGCCGCGGACATCTCGCTCTTCCCTGCCTT
>JAASGM010000312.1:0-23592 GCA_023334215.1 Globisporangium cystogenes | reverse complement strand
GCACATCGAGCGTCAGCTCGGAGGCGTGGCGCTCCCAGCTCCGGCGGCAGACCCTGTGCTCGAGACGGCCGCCGCGCTGATCCGAGACGCAGACTACCTGCTCATCACTGCAGGCGCGGGTCTGTCCGCCGCCGCGGGTCTCGACTACACGTCCGAGGAGGTGATGAAAAAGTTCCATCCGGCGATGTCTGCTGCCGGCATCCCAACACTTTACCACACCATTGGTAAGATGGACATCCCGAGGGAGATGAAGTGGGGTTATTACTTCAAGCACGTGACGCTCGCGCGCTTCAGCTGGACGAAGCACCGCACGGCGCCGACGTACGCGATGCTCAAGTCGATCCGCAATCGCTTCGAGAGGCAAGCACCAGGCTCGACGTTCGTCGCGACGACGAACGCTGACGGGATGTTCGGACAGGAAGGGTTCCCTCTCGAGTCTGTGTACACGATGCAGGGTGACTATGGTCTGATCCAGTGTCTACGCCCGTGCAGTCGCGACAGCGTGTTCGACATCGCGCCGTTCGTGGAACGCGGGCTAGCGGCGATGGACTCGAACACATACATGGTGGAACCTCGTGCAGTCCCAGCGTGTCCGAACTGTGGCGGAGAAATGATGCTATGCGTTCGCGGAGGCAACTGGTTCATCGACAAGCCGTTCAGCGAACAGAAGAAGGCGTACCGACAGTGGCTCAAGGAGACGAACGAGAAGGTGCTCGTGGAGAACAAGAAGCTCGTGGTGCTTGAGATCGGCGTCGGGTTCAACACGCCCGGAGTGCTGCGAGTGCCGAACGAACACATCGCCGAGATCGACGGCGTGAGCCTCGTGCGCATCAACGCGGCGCACCCGGAGCTCCCGTTCCAGTCGAACGGCGTCGGCCTCGCTATCGGCGCGAACGAAGCCCTCGCGTTCCTAAGCGAGAGACTCGCGACTGAGAAGTGAACAGTGCTAGCGCTGGCCGAATGTCATGGCAACATGACACATCGTGCTTCGTGATTCGCACTTAATCGAATGAAGTACCTTTTCAAGATCTCCCAAGATCCGGTGTATCTTCATCGACAGATATGGCAGATCGAGAGTCCGACATGAGCGCGATCGACGGCAACGCCGCCGCCGCCCAGAGCCTGTCGCTGGACGAGTTCCGACACGAGATGTTCCGCTCGCTGCGCGATTCTGGGACGGTCGAAGCCATCCGAGTGCGTTCGCCAACTGTCGCGATGCTGTGAACTTCGCTCAGATCTCTCACGACACTCGCGACTCTGTGGGGACGCGCACGTGCAGGCGCAACTCCGTCGCGCGTTCATCGAGAAGCTGCAGCAGCACAACGCAAAGGAGCGGCTCGCGCTCGCCAGCGAGAGTCTGACAACCTCCTCCGAGCAGCGAGTGGGCGGGACAGACAACAACAGTAGAAGCAGCATCGACAGCGGAGCCAGTCGCGAGGTCCACTGGAGCAGCGACGAGAAGCTCGTGAACGGGCTGCTCTTCGACTACTTTGGCAAGAAAGCGCTCGAGCACAGCGCAGCGGTGTTCGTGCCGGAGATCGGAGGCGCGAGGAGCTACGTGGCGGTGGACACGATCCTGAAGGTGCGAGTGGTGTGCGTCATCGCCAGGAGGTCCCTAGGAGATGTGGTGACGGTGTCAGTGTCTGCGGAGCGGCAGATGATCAACCTGCGACCAGACCAGCGTGACAAGTTTGTACGTCCTCCGCACTCGGATCGCCGCTGTCGTCGAGTGCAAGCTGGCTGATCGGATCGTGGTGGTTGACTTGGCAGGAGAGCGCGGTGCTGGAAGGGACCGCGCCGCTGGTGGTTCTGCTGCTGCACGAGCTCTCTCGCGTCCTCTCAGTGCACACGATGGACTCGGGCACGCAAACTACGGTCGACTGCATCGACCACCGGTTCGCTCTTGGTGCGTGTACTGATGCTCTGAGACGCAGTTCGTGACCGGTTCTCGTACTGAAGCCCTCCTGCCTGCTGCTCGCTCATCTGGTACGGAGCAGAGCACCAGCTTCGACGAGTCGAGACGGCGTACCTCTCCGAGTGCGAGAACCAGAAGAAGGAGCCGAGTCGGAGCCTCGAGGAGCGCATGCTGCAGTACCAGAGCGAGTGCGACGCGCTGGGCGAGAAGCGCGTCCAGGAAGAACTCGAGCGGTTCAGGACCACGGAGCTCTCTCTCATGCGCGTCGAGGAGCGCAAGAAGTACGAACGAGAGGCGGACAAGCTGCGCGCGGCGCTGCTGTTGGACCAGAGACACAAGACGGAGCGGCTGCAGGAGCGAGAGCGCGACCTCGAGCTCGCGTTCGTCGCCAAACGCACGGAGCTGGAGACGTCGCTCTTCGAGACGCGCCAGTCGCTGTTCCAGGAGATGGAGAAGCTGCGCGTGAAGGAGGCGCAGCTGCAGGTGAAGGTCGAAGGCGACTTCCGCGCGTTCGCCGCCGAGACCAAGCGCCTGCAGCTCTGGGAGACGGCGCTGCGGACGCAAGAGAGCAACACGGAGCGCACCGTGGCGCAGGCGATCCGCGAGAAGGAGCACGAGCTCCAGCTCGAGCGCAGTAAAGCGAGTCACGCGGGCAAAGTCCGCGAAGAGGAGCTGCTCGAGCGCGAGGTGGCTGTGACAGCGGAGAAGGAGGCGCTGAAGATCGAGAAACAGAAGCTCAAGACGCTGCAGGACGAGGTGTCTCGGCTGGAGGAGGCTCTGGTGGTGCGTGTTCGGAGGTCCTGGGAACAGTGTTGTGCTCTGTGCTCCTCTTCTAACGAAGTTGCTGCTGGTCGCGTGTAGAGTGCGGAGCAGACATGCAAGGACGCGAACAAGGTGGTCGCTCGTCTCGAGAAGGAGAGGCAGCGACTGCAGGAGGACATCGATGCAAGGGAGAACGACGCGGAGCGGGAGAAGAGCTCGCTCCAGGCTCTGAGCGCGGCGAACGCTCGGTTGGCTGCCGAGAAGGAGCTACTCGAGAAGGAGCTCGCGCGGCAGGCGAACGTGCGCAGCGAGCACAGCGCGACGACAACGCAACTGGCGCTGGAGCTGAAGGAGTCGCAGCAACAGCTCCTCGCACTCAAGATGGACGAGGCGAGCGCGCTGGTGAGCGAGCGCAAGAAGTTCATGAAGGCGCTTGACGAGGACCGCGAGCAGTTCCACTGGAAGGAGAGCGAGCTGCTCGCGAAGCTGCGCGAACTGCAGAGTCGCCTGGCCGAGAGCGAGGCCGCGGCGGAGAAGTTCCACAGCCAGTTCGAGGACGAGAGGCTTCACGTCGAGTCCCTGCGGCAGGAGGTGGCGAACTTGAACGCGCTGCTCAGCCAGGCGCAAGCGACTATCAGCGCGAAGCACGGGACGGTGTCCGGTCAACGAGGCGGCTTCAGAGCTCCGTCAATGTCCGCTCCGAGTGAGGTGGGGGCTCGCACGGGAGACCTCAGTGCGGATCGCATGCTTCTAGTGCAGATGATGGAGATGATGAGCCGCCTGCAGTCCGGTTACCAGCACGCACCGAGTCTTCCCAGTGTCGCGACGACGCCGGTTCCTCCCGCGCAAGTTCCTCCGAGCGTGTCGGAGTTCTACGGCGTCGCTCCTTCGCACCAAGCGCCAGCAAGTGCCGCGGCGCGTAGTGCGGACGACGAAGAGAGCGCGAGACTCAAGCTCGAGCAGCAGCGCATCGAGCGCGAACTGCTGGAGCAGCGCGAGTACGACAAGCGGAAGGCCGAGCGGCTGGCGCTGGAAGAGCGCGAGATCGCTGAACGGAAGCGCGCGTTCGATGAAGAGCTCGCCCGCCAGCGGCAAGCCAGAGTCGAAGCCGACGAGCGCGTTGAAGCCGAGCGGAGGACGAAGCTTGCAGCGCACGAAGAGAAGATCCGCGGGGAGCTTGAGGAGCAGCGCAAGGCGCTTCAGGACGCCGCTGCGTTGCAGAAGAGCTTAGCGGATCAGAGAGCAGCAGCGGATGAGCAGCGCGCTCGAGAGGAACAAGCGCATCAGGAGCGCTTGAACGCCGAGCGACTGGAGTTCGAGAAGGAGCTGGACGAGCGCAAGCGCTTGCAACGAATGCGCGAGGAGGAAGCTGAGGCTGCAGCCGATCAGAGGCGTCGAGACGCGCAGGCGAAAGCAGAGGAGGAGGAGTCCGAGAGACGCGATCGGCGGAGAAGAGAGGAGGAAGAGGAGACATCGACAGCCGCAACAGCAGCAGCAGCAGCGACGGCGGCGGCTGAGATCGCTCGGAAGGAGGCGGTCGAGAGCGAGGATCGTCGGCAGCGAGAGCTGGAGGCTGAATCCCAACGAGTGCGAGAAGAGAGAGAGGAAGCGGAGCGAGCGGAGCTGGAGAAGAACACGCAGAACAAGGAGGAGCCTCGCCACGGCGACGCAGAGCAAGGAGCGCGAGAACTGCCAGGTGCAGACACGATCGACTGCATCCAGAGTGAAGACACTGCGACCACTGAAGTTGAGACGCATGGCGAACAGCAGAGCGAGAGCTCTGTTCCTCCTCACGATCAGCGCGAGAGCCGACCCCACAGCGGCGAGGAGGCGAGCATCACGGACGAGAAGGACGTCAGTCGCTCTGACGAAGTGGTGGACGACACTGAGGCAAACGAGGTTGTGCTTGTCGAGAGCCACGACAGCGACGCGCAAGCAGAAGCTTCGCCAATTCAAGCAGAGCAGAAGCTAGCGGAACCGACACAAGAAGAGCTGCTTCGGGCTGCCGAGGAAGAGAAGAAGCGGCAGGACGACGCGACGATGGACGTGTACCGACAGCGCGTCTTGGCGCGGAAGGCAGCTGAGAAGCAGAAGCAGCTCGAGGAGGAGGCGGAGCGCAAGCGCAGAGAAGAGGAGGAAGCTGCGGCCGAGCAAGCGAGGCAAAGGAGTCAGCAGTTCGGCGACGCGGAAGACTCGGAACAGGAGCTCTCCGGTGGATCCTTCGCAGAGTCCAGGTACGCACTCCACTTGCTCTTCTCTCGCTAGATACTGGATGCGCCTCCCTCATCCTGTGGATGTTGTGTTGCTCTGCAGTGCGGCTAGCAGTTCGAGCGACTCGTTCTGAAGGTCTGACATGAAGTAGCGTGTGGTGCTCGCAAGTAGGTCTGTGCTGCTCGAACTTTGTTGTACAATGTTCAAAGGCGACAAGTCGCGTTCTTTGCTCTTGCGACTCGTCGTCGTGCTCTCTCGGTCGCTCGCCAGGCGAGCGCGCTGGTTCTGCAGCTCGAACGAGGACGAACGCACGGCGCCATGACGCTGGACTTTGAGATCCGAGCGACGCGCCGTCCGATGCCGCGGCAGCTCGAGGTCTCCTCGCCGCCGGACTGGAACGCTACCGAGACGCCGCCGATCTTGAAGGAAGCGAGCTCGAGTAGCACCGGCGACTCCTTCCCGCCCGCGCACAGCGTCCGGATGCCGTCGAATCGCTATGACGCGCACGTTCCGTTAGTGCCGCCACTGATGAGAAGCAGCAACCAAGTCGACGCGTGGACAACTTCACCTGCGTATGCGTCGACCACGAACCAGCGGAAGAGCTACGAGGCAGCGCGAGATCCGAGCGTGATACTGGCACCACGGCGTTCAATGTTCGCGTCGGTAGGCACCGACTGGATGCAGCGAGACGAGACCGGATCCGCTCGTCGACTACTCTCGTCTGCGGCGCCATCTTCGTCGCTGTATCCCGATTCGATGCGTCCTTGGCGGACTCAAGACAAGAGTGAGCCGTCCGCGAGCTACGGGAGCAAGGACAACCAGCGAGTGGAGACACGCGATCATCCGCCCCAAGCACGAGAGAGCACGGCGAACGAAGCTTCGTTGCTACACCGCTGGCGGGGATCGACTATCCGTGATCCTCAGCGCACGAGCAGAGAAAGCATCAGGTCGTTTGGTGATGCACACGACGAACCGAAGCATCAGAAGACGCAGTTTGGCGACGCGATCTACTCGACCTTCCGCACGACAGAGTCAGCTCGGTCCGAGGTATCGCGAGATCGCAAGGCACCAGCCTCCGATGTCGAAGACGGCGAACTGTCGGTCTCCTCTCGCACCTTCACGAAGCCCAGCACAAGCGATTCGTGTAGCAGCCGAACGACGACTGGGGGAGGCTCACGCGATACGCTTCGTTCAGCTACTGAGGATCCCTCAAGCGTCGAGCGCGAGAGATGCGATCGTCAAGGACCGATCTCGCCTCCACCGTCGCCTCAACCTTCCGAGTCGACTTCGGAGGAGCGCGAGGACGATACATTGTCAGCTTCCCTTCTGCCAAGCATCCAGACGAAGGCGTCGATCTCTCACTCTCGGGGTCGGATCGCCAACTCCTCGAGCGCTAGCGAGAACCAAAGTGCCGCCTGCTCCATGAGCCAACGTCGCGAGGAGCTCTACGCGTTCAAGAAGACGATGCGCGCGACGTTCAACCGCGTGGACGAGATGGTTGACGCACACCGCGAGTTCTTCAAGACCGATCCCAAGTCAGGCAGTCCGGTCTTCGACACGGAGTTGGCCGACCAAGCTGCTCGTCTCGCAGAAGCCGCCGGAGCGGACCTCGCAAGTCTTCGCGATCGCTTCAGCCAGCTTGCAGAGGACTTCCGCAAGGCGGATGATGAAGATGTTCGTTCGACACAGACGCCACGGCGGCAGAACGCGTCGCATGCGATGCGCGGAGAGGACCGAGGTGCGGATCGGAGAAGCTGTAGTCAGCAGGGGCGAGCCGGCAGGCGAGGTGGGAGCGACGACGAACACAGTGGCGAAGCGGAGCAACACCCGAGTAGCAACGTCCCGGCTTTAGGAGGACGTTCACCTCGCGAGCGAAAGCTGCCAGGTCGACGGGCGGCACGCAGCCAACTACTTCACGACGACAGGCGCTACAGCTCCTCCACACACTCGATCTCCGGTTCGACTCGTGCTTCAGACCAGTCTGGCGACAGCGGCGACGATGAAGACGACGGAGCGGAAGAACGCAATTCAAGCAGCTCGAGACGCGCTGCGAGCACCGCTGCATTGGCCGACCTGACGCGCAGCACGCTCGACTCGGACGACGACGTCGACTCGGATGGCGCGGAAGACTCGAGGCGGGAAGGAGCGCTGCACTTGCGTTCGAGTCGCGGCGGCGACAACGCGCTCAGCGCGTCCCGTGCAAGCGAGTTTGTTCCGCTGCCGCTGCCTCCGCGACGCCAAGGCGACAGAGCGGACGAGAGCGTCTTCGAAGGTGCGCGTCATCCCAGCGTGTCTGTGAACTCAAGTGAGCGATCGCTCGACTAACGCGTGCTCGCAGACTTTGACAGGCGGATGGAGGAGATCCGCGCGTCGCTGCAGTCGATTGCTCGCACCGGAGCCGGAAGCACCAGCACGAGCACCAGCGACATCTTCGAGCATGGAGAAGCGGACGCGCACCAGGTAAAGTCCGTCAGCGGGTGACGGAGAGATGCGTCGATCCCGAGTCGCCTGCGATCCTGAGATCGTGGCTTGCGCTGAAGTGTCATCGATATGATGCAGGCGGGCAGATGAGCTTCTTGTCGGTGTCGTCGGCATCGACATCGTCAGCACGGGGTGGCCGCCGAAAATCCAGCGAAATAAATCGGAGACTCCGTGGTGACCGCGAGGAAGTGGACGAGGACCAGCAAGACGGCAGCGATGAAGGCGGCGGTGCGCAGCTTCGAACGTTGCTGCGGTCTCTGCGCGAAGCGTCTTCGTCCTCCAGCAGCAGCAAGCAGTAATCAGTGACGCCCCAGTGAAGGATGGAGCAGCCATTCTCCTTCGCGATCTTTTTCGAAGTGAAGGTTCAAAACGAGATGGCTGCATGTCGTTGCTTCAAGCTGGAACTGTCAGTGGGGCGCCGCGACGTACAGACTACAACCGCAAACATGAAAGCGCCCATGCGTGTGCCTTGACCTCGCTGATCTCGTTGTCAGCTTTCGATGTTGTTGCCCTCCTGCTCCAAACCAATGGAGCTCTGCTTACTGCGCACACGATAAACAGCAGCCAGCACAAAAATCCACTTTTAATTTCGTTCGAACACAGTACTCGGCGTCGGAACTGAAAAACGAAATGGCTTCGCCTTTTAGGACAACAAACCCCATCACAGATCATACACCGAGCATCCCTGCCTGCCCCATACTGAACACAGGGGGCTTTCCGGACACAACTTCACGCACTCTATGTCCTCCAAAACACTCGAAAGCATCGGCGAAACACGTGTTTCGCCGATGCTTTCTGCGTTTGTTCTCTAAGAGAAAATGTGGTCCAATAAAAGAACCCCATTTCTCAAGCTCTTATAGCTCTTATACATACCTTTATAATTCCAAATTTACCTTTTTGCAGCGCTTAGTAATCACAACTCGACCTCTTCAGATCCCATATTGTCGGCAGAGGTCAGCCTCAAAATATTCTCATATGTTCGGAGGTGGAACCCACGCGAGCTCACTCTGCCATTTGCCCGCTCGTGGGCACAGCGATGGCGCCGCCCACCCCCGCGACGACGACGATGACGACGACGACGACCTTTGAGCCGGACACCAAGTACCGGCTGCTGCTGCGCGTGCAGGCGGCCGAGGACCTGGCGCACAAGTCGGCGCAAGGCGCGTACTGCAAGCTGTACGTGGGCGACACTGCGCTGCTCGACGGCTCGCACAAGAAGCTGCTCAAGTCCGCGTCGAGCGAGAGCAACGGCGACGCCGCCGGCGACGCGAAGGACGCGGACAAGCAGCACCGCATCTTCCGCACGCAGACGCGCGCCGCCGCCGCCCCGGACGCCGCGACCGGCAAGAGCGAGACGGTCTGGGACGAGACCTTCGAGGTCTCGCTGCACGACCCGAGTGTCGAGGTGCTGAGTCTGCGCGTCAAGTCGCAGCACCGGTTCTTCTGCCCGGTCGTCGGCACGTTCGCCGTGTACATGCGCCACCTGCGCGTCGGGCAGCAGGCGGACCAGTGGTTCCCGCTGCGCCGCGGCAAGAAGGAGACCGGCCGCATCCGCCTGCACCTGCTCCTCACACCCGAGCACGCGCCGCTCGGTCGCGCCAAGAAGCGCAACGGCTCCGACATGGCGCCGGACGCGAAAGTGGCACTCGCCGCGAGCTTCGAGGCTGATCGCGCGATCCAGCGGCTGGTCAACAAGCAGCTCAAGGACGAGGAGGAGCGCAAGCAGCGCCGCGAGAACGGCCTCGATCCGGCCAACGACACCGGCGCGGCGCTCCCCAAGCAGATGGAGGCGCTCGCGATCGCCAAGGTGAAGGAGCCGGCGGTGAAACTCGGCTCGGGTCGCGGCGAGCCGCGCTTCCCGGTGCTGCTGCCGGCTTCGCCGAGCGCACGTCCGCAGAGCAACCAAGTGAACGGTGCGAGAGACGAGCGACGCGCCAGTGACGCGCTGAGATCCGGTCGGAGCAGCACGAGATACTCGACGACGTCCATTCCTGTCGGCGCGAGCCGGTCGCCGGTCGGATCCAGTCCGCCAATGCCGCAGTGGTCGGCGTTCTTCGTCGCGACGGACGTCCACCCGACTGGTGTCTCCACCGACAACAACGGCGTCCGCCTCTCGGATGCTGAGCGCGAGCGTCGCCGCGCTGCGAACTTCGCGCACCTGAAGGATCTCGACGTCGCGGACTCGGTCGAGGTCGAGGTCGGCGTTCCCGTGGGCTCGGGCCGCGGGTCGTCGCGCCGCCGGTCGCTGCCGAGCGCGGCGGGCGACGGCAGCCACCGCGCGTTGTACGCGGTCCCGAGCTTCGGGCCGGACGACCTCGACAGCCGGCGCAGCAAGCGCCACAGCGCGACGTCGTCCACGGACTCGGACTCGCTCGCGGACTACGAGCGGCGTATCGACCGCAAGCTCCGCAAAGTGCGGCGCGAGACCGAGAAGCTCCGCAAGATCCGGCGCCAGCTGCGCAAGTACATTCCGGATCTGTCGGACTCGGAGTCGGAGGACGAGGCGTCGTCGACGTCGTCAGGCGACGACAACCAGCAGCCGCACCGCCAGCACCGGCGCGGCAGCCAGCGCGGGAGCAACCCGCCGCCACAGGAGCCGCCGCCGACTCGCGGCAGCAGCTCGCGCGGCGCCGTCTCGAACAACCGTTTCTAAGTGTGAGTTGCGGCTGTGAATGCGAGGAGGTCGAGCGCCGGCAGTAGCTGAAGCGCGCGCTTGCTCAATCAGTGTATGTTGCATCGTCGTTTGGGTAAAGGAAGCCTTTCATGTACACATCCTGAGCTTCATGCTTGCCGATGGTTGACGAACTGCCGCAGGAACACACACAACACCAGCAGCAACAGGCAGCAAGCAGCTGGCTCCTCGAATCCTCGGATCGCGACTTTCTGAAACTGGCCACCTCTCTTGACGCATTCGCGCCGATGGGTACATGCTGTCGACAGAGTGCTGGTCTCTCTTTTTCGAGCAAAGCGCCATCTGCGTGCCTACCTCATTCCGCATTTCGCCGCCCCGTGCACACACCCGCAGCTCAAGTCGTCCAGAGAGAGAGAGGATGGCGTCGCTCGGCCGCCGCCCGTCGTCCACGTCGTCCAACGGCTCCGGCCAGGGGGCGGACGTGGCGCCGCCCACGCGCATGCTGCAGGACGCGCGCTTCAAGCTCTTTTTGCGCGTGCACTCGGCGCAGAACCTGCAGAGCGCGACGCAGGGCACGTACTGCAAGCTCTACCTCGGCGACACGATCATGGTGAGCGGCAGCCAGTCTGCGCTGCTGCAGTTCAACCTGCTGCAGGACAGCAGCAAGCAGAAGGAGCAGCAGCAGCCGCCGACGCACCGCACGTTCCGCACGCACGTCGAGTTCCCGGCCAAGCCCGCGCACCCGGTCTGGAACGAGAAGTTCGAGGTCGGCGTGCTCGACCCGAGCAAGGAGGTCATCAGCATCCGCGTCAAGAGCCAGCAGATGGTCTACTGCCCCACGGTCGGCGCCTGCGCCATCTTCCTCAAGCAGCTCAAGCTCGGCGAGACGGTCGACCAGTGGTTCCCGCTGCGCAAGGGCCAGCAGGGTGCCGGCCACATCCGCCTGCAGCTGCTCTTGTCGCTGAACGCGGACGCCAAGCCCAAGGCGGCGCCGGTGAACGCGGCGCTGATGCAGCAAAGGAAGCACGAGGAGATGTTGAAGAAGCGCGCAGCGGAGAAGGAGGCGGCCTTGCGACGCGAAGCGGAGGAAGAGGAGCGCAAGCGCTTGCAGCGGAAGGCCGAAAAGGAGAAAGAGAAGGCGCGGCTGCGCGCAGAAGAAGAGGAGGAAGAGCGCCGCAGACGCCGACGCAAGGCGGAGAAGAAGGAGAAGGAGATCGCGCGGCTCCGCGAGGAGCAAGAGAAGGAGCTGCTACGTGCGAGAGAGCAGCAACGGAGAGAGGAACTCGAGAAAGAAGCGATGCTGCGTCGCTGCCTGGAAGAGGAAGAGCGCCGATCGGTGAAGAGCGCGTCGAGCGGCAAGTCGAAGTCCAAGACGTCCCACCGCCACTCGCACTCGAGCAGCAACAGTGGGGACTCGAGCGGCGACGAAGGAGCTGTCAAGGCGTTCCCGGTCTCGATGAACAACCAAGTTGCAGAGGCGCTCGGTGTGACCGCAGCCAAGGTGGCGGACGCCTTTGCGAATGCGCTCGACAGCGACAGCGGCGAGACGATCGAGTTTGTCTCGGAGAGCAACTTGGTGTCGTCACCGTCCGAGTCGGAGGACGTTGCGTCACGGCTGTCGACGAAGAAGAGTCCGCAGAAGGAGACGATGAAGCGACGACCGTCAAGTCGCACGAGCTCGCGGAGCAGCAGCAAGCAGAGCTTCAGCACGACGATGCAGTCGATTGAGGACGAGATCCTGCGCGTGGAACAGAACGCACTTCCTTCGGAGAGCAGCGACTCGGACTCGTCGTCCTCGATGTCGTCGGAAGAAGAGCGCCGGCTGCTGCGGAAGTTGAAGGAGAAGAAGAAGCTCCGGAAGATGAAGGCCAAGCTCAAGGCGAAGATGAAGAAGAAGAAGTCCAAGGGACAGCAGCTCGATTCCGACTCGGATGACTTGTCGTCGTCCTCCTCTTCGTCTTCTTCGTCGTCCAGTTCAACATCGTCGGAGGACGAGAAGCGGAAGCGGAGGGACCGCAAGAAGTCCAAGAGCTACAAGGCGGACGACCGCAAGTCCAAGTCGTTGAAGAAGAGCAAGGACAAGAACAAGGGCAACAACAACAACAACAACAACAACCAGTGGACCGACTACGTCGGCGCGGCGGCAGACATCGCGTCGATCTACAGCTCTCTAACTGGCGGAGGCGACTCGCAAGGTGCACTCGAAGCCGCCTCGCAGGGCGAACTCGACGCGTCGTCGATGGGCGACTGGCTCCAGGCTGCGTCGAGCGTCACGGACTTGGTGTCGGCTGACAACATCACGGACAGCATCCCGGCGATGGTCGGCATCGTGTCGGGAGTGCTCCCGCTCATGTACATTGGCGACAAGATTCGCCGCGGGTCTTCCGGTGTGCGCCAGCAGAACAAGAAGAACACCGACCCGAACGATCAGTACCAGGACTATGTCCAGGACATCGTGCAGAGCAAAGTGGAGAGCTACGCTGAGGCCAACAACAACAACAACAACAACAACAACAGCGTCGACGGCGAGGCGACATACTATTTCTAAGTAAGTGGGGACTCCGGCCGACAAGGAGGAGAAGCGGGTGCCAGATCCATACCTGTTCACAGTTCAACGTACTACCAACTAAAAACGAGGCGTTTGTGTCGCGGCTACACGGTGGACCACATGGGCTTGTTCGAGGCCTCGAAGAGCGCGTTCTTCTCCGTGCGCAGGTTCATGGAGGCGGCGAGAAAGTCGCAGAGGTCCGGCAGACTCATCTCCGACCGCGCGCGCTGCACGAGCCCGTTGTCCGCGACCGCCGGGTTCTCCTCGACCTTGACGTTGAGCGGGATCGAGAGCACGTACCGTGCCAGGCGCGCCAGGAACGGGTACTTGATGCGCATGTTCTGCCACCACTCGAGCGGGTTCGCGCGCAGCGAAATGTGGCTCTCCTCCTGGAAGAACGACACCTCGACCTCGAGCAGGTTGGTCGACTTGGCCATCTCGAGCGACGACTTGGCCGAGCTCAGCAGCATCTCTTCCTGCGCGCACGACGTGAGGTTCGCCTGCAGGTCGTCCCAGAGGTCGCCTGTCTTGCCGCTGTCGGCGCCGTCGAGCTGCGCGTTCTCGTCGTCGAGCGCCATCGCGTTCTCCGCCAGCTCGTTGCCGCTCTCCTTGTCCTTCATCTTCGTGCCCGCGATGTTCGCCGCCTCCAACTTGACGACGTCCCAGAGCTCGAGCTGCGAGAGTGGACCCTTGATGATGAACGGCCGCGTGCGCGGGTCCAGGAGCGTGGCGGACCACAGGACGTTGAACGTCTGCCGCTTGTGGCTCGACCAGTCCGCCTCCGGCGCCAAGAACAAGTACCCGAAGCCCGTCGACAGGTTCGCGTATGCGATGTCCTTGAGCGCGACGATGTCCTCCGGCAGCTCGTCGGCCACGGCGTCCGCCGAACCGGCGCCGCTCTTCTTCAAGAACTCGTTCGGGACGGCCCCTTGCATCGACCGCGTGTCGCGCAGCTTCCCCAGCAGCGTGAAGATCGACGGGATGATCAGCGACGAGATGACGTACTGCTTGGCCTCCAGCTTCTCGGTCGCGTCGGCGAACGGCTTCAGCAGCGTCTTCAAGTACGCGATGCGAGACCACTCGTACTGCGAGAGCGTCGCGAGCTGCACGAGCTTGGAGAAGTCCGACAAGCCTTCCTTGTGCACGACGAAGTAGCGCTTCAGAGCCGCCATCATCTCGAACGCCAGCGAGAGCACGTGGTAGATGCGGCCGAAGGACACCGGCGTGTCCCGGAGCCCTGCGACGAACACGCGCTCGTACAGCTCCCGCCGCATGCCCAGCTCCTCCAGCGCGATCTTCTGCAACACCTTGCGCGACTTGCGGCTCTGCTTCAAGTGCGCGAGCAGGTACATGACTTTCGTAATCAGGTCGCGTAGCGTGTGGCCCGTCAGGTTCGACGGGAGCTCCTCCATGACGCTCGTCGACACCTCCGCTTCCGGGAGCTCGTAGAAGTCGTCTGGCGCCGACGCCGAGCTCTCGATGAACTCGCCGCAGTCGAGTCGGCGGTCCCAGAGACCGACATGATGCGCCATGATCGAGCCGCCAAAGTTGAACGCGTCCGTGATGCTGACACTGTTGATCGTCGCCAGCACGATGTTCTGGAGAAGCGTCGAGACGCTCTCAAGAAACGCGAGCTTGTTCGCCGAGCAGAACGGGTGGTAGAAGTGGCTCGGAGGCTCGACGGTCAGCACCTGCGGCATGTACTTGCACGGGACGACCCTGTCCAGCGCCTTCTTCATCTCGTCGTCGTTCAGCAGCTCGGTCGTCGTCGATCCGTGGTGGCTCCCGACCGGCAGCACGTGCAGACATCTCCGGAACGCGTTGAACTCCTGGTCGAGTCCGACAGCGAAAAGCGCGAGAAACCGCGTCGCGGAGCTTCCAGGGTCCAGCACTTGGTTCGACGCCATCTCCGGCGCGTTCGGGTCGTTCGTCTTGGCGGTCGTCGGCGCCCACTCGGTGATCATCAGGTGCGCGAAGTCGGTCATCTTCATCTGCATCGCCACGCGGACTTTCACTTCCGCCGCGAGCTTCTTCGCGTACCCGAACGCGATCTCCTTGCCAAAGATCGCGAAGCTGCTCGACTCGTCCAAGTACCCGCCCGAACCGCCCGAACACTCCATCATCAAGCTGCGGAACGCGTGACTCGAGCATACGTCGAACGGCAGCATCTCGAAGAGGCACAGGTACCCGATCGCCTCGCGCACCTTCTCCGGGTTAAAGTTGCCACCGCCGATCGTCGTGACGCTCTGTCGCCCGCTCAGCAGGCTCGGCGGGTGCTGCGGGAGCGCCCCGGCTCCAGAACCAACCGGGAGCTGGTAGTCGTCGAAGAACTGGTCGCTGCGCTTCTGCTTCTTGGTGAGCTTGCGCATCGCCATGGGCGACGACGCGTCCGACGGGAGGTGGTCGTCCTCTTGCGCGACGGTGTCGTGCGTGTCGTCCGCGCCGATGTCGGCGATGCCGCCAGCCGCCGCCTCGTGAGGAGCCGCCGGCGGCAGCAGTGACGGCGAGGACGCCGCCTTCTTCTTGCGGCCGCGCTTCTTGGTGTTGACGAGCTGGTGCATCTGCACGCTCTTCTTCTCGCCGGCGTGCTTGCTGTAGATCTCCGGGTGGTTCTCCTTGAGGTGGCGCCAGAGGTTCGACGTGACGCTCTTGCTGAAGCGCACGAACGTCTTGCGCTCCACCTTGCCCTGCTGCCGGCACGTCTTGCACAGCGCGATCGACGACTCCTCCTTGCGCTTCAGGTGGAACCCGTCCTCGACCTCGTACCAGCGGTACACGGCCGACACCTGCACGGGCGTCGATGACGCGCTCGCCCGCACAGTGGCGGCTGCAGTCGCCGGGTCGCCGGTCGCGACTGCCGTCGATGCGCCGCTGTCTCCGCTCGCCACTCGCGCGTCCGCTGCCGCTGCTGCCGCCGCACTGGTCGCCGCCGGCGCGCTGCTGCTGCTGTCGGTCGCGGCGGCGTCGATGGCCATGGCGAGCGCCATGTCTGCCGCGTGCGCGTCCATTCCAGCGGCGCGCGCGTCGTCGTCGTCTACGGCGTCCGAGTCGCCATAGACGAGCGCCGGGTGCTGGTCGTCGTCGACCCCAACGACCACTTCCACACTCTCGTCCATGGCTCGCGGCGCGACTAGCGAGCTGGCAATTCTTTGCGAGAAATCAAAAATGAATGGTTGAATTGCTAGTGTAAATGTTATGTGGCCCACATCGAATTAGTTTTGTTTTGGGCAAATTTTTCCAAAATACCAACTTCTTACTTTAATCAAATCAAATCGTTCCCATCAATAATGGATTATTTATGAACATTTCTATTGTATAAATAACAATATGACCACAACATGTTGACAATTATCATATACGTAATACCCTCTCCATACTTCAACCAAGTCAAACCATTTCCAAGCTTGAGGTTTTCCGAATGTCGCTCCTGTGGGAGGTTGCGTGAGTGTGAATCGGACTGCAAAATGGAGGAGCCAACAGCGCTGATCCTCGCGCTCGTCCAGCCGCGTCTGCTGCAAGGCTCTGTGCACGTCGCGCTGCGCTGCGCTGAATCACAGTGCGCGCAGATGAGAGAGCGTCGCGCGTTGTGCCTGCGGCTTCTCGCGCGACTGCGACGGCTCTGGACGCGCGAGCTGCAGAGCGCGCCGACGCCCGCGGCGCTCACGAGAACGCTCCCGGCGCTCGGCGCCTTCGGACAGCTGCTTGTGCGCTTCACTGACACGCTGCGTCAGTACGCAATAGAAGACGCGACCTTCCGCCTCTTGCTGAGCCGCCAGCTGCTCGTGAAGCTGCAGCGGCTGCGCGATGACATCGACGCGATAGCAGTGCTCCTCGCGCGAGAGCGAGGGCGAGCGCCGCAGCGCTGCTCCGCGCTCGAGAGGCTGCAGTGGGCGGCGGACGTGCGCGTGCACATGCTGCTCGATAAGCAGCGATCGGGGTACGCAAACGCGGTGCAGACAGAGCTACTAAGGATCAGGACGGCGCGGGTCGCGCTTGCCGATCTGCGAGACGCGCTGGGACGCGATGGACGCCGGAGCACTGGTGTGCTGCTCGAAGTGGACGGGACGGACTCGCAGCTGGTGGCGTCGAAGTGGACGGCGGCGTCCAAGAGCGACGATGCCGATGATCAAACTCCACTTCCGGCGTGTGGCGCAGACGCCGAAGAGCGAGACGGTCGGCTGGTCGTGCGATCCTTCAGCGCCTGTCATCTCTGCGCTCCAGTCACGCTCGCGTTCTCAGAAGCAGCCAGCAGCCTTTCGCTCCAGACGTTCGTGGAACCGCGTGCCGCAGAACTCGCCACACTCTTCTACGACGTGGCTCTGAGCGTGCACGCGCCGCACGAGAGCGAACTGGCAAGCGAAGCAGCCGGAGGCGACGACGTGCTCGCAATCTGCACGTCCGCGGTCGACAGTTTGGTGCTGTCGGACGACGCGGCAGTGGAGCGGTCGTTCCTGGTTCCGCGTCCGCGCTGAATTGAACGCGTCAGTTCAACACTGTAGTGCATTTGTTCGTTAGTCTCATCGCTTCTGTGGCTTATGTATGCACACGCACTGCTGCTCCATCCTTCCGCTTCATCAACGGACCATCCGCTTCACACCCAGAACTCGTCGTCGTCGTCGTCGCCTTCCGCTTGCTCGGCCACGTGCGCCTCGTCGTCCGTGGACGTGTCGCTCTCGTCGTCGCTACTGGCGTCCGAATCGTACATGATGGCGGTGTCGTGGTCGTCCTGCGTCGTCGTCGGCGGCGGCAGAGGCGCTACTGCGACTGGGATCACGAGCGGCAGCACACGCGAACTCGACTCCTCGTCGGACTCGTTTGTCGCCATGGTCATCGCTGCAGCTTTGTTGGCGGCGAGAGCAGCCTTGAGCTCGGTCAGGATGCCGGCTGGGACGGGGTTCGCGGCCAGTCCGAGCGTCTGAAGCATCGGGTTGAGCTGCACAGCCTCGACCAGCGCTCGCGCGCCGTCCTCGCCGATCTTGTTGCCCACGAGCCCGACGTACGACAGCGAGCGGTTCATCTGCAGCGCCTGGGCAAGCGCCTTCGCGCCGTCGTCGCCGATTGCGTTGCCCCACAGCGCCAGGTGCTGCAGCGAGTCGTGGCCGTAGAGCGCGTCTGCGATGCCCTTGCAGCCTACATCCGAGATGCCGTTCCCGTACAGATCCAAGTGTCGCAGCGTCGAGTTCACGCGCAGCATGTCAGCCATCGCGAGCGCGCCGCTGTCGCCGATCTCGTGGTCCGGCAGCACGAGGCGCTCGACCGTGTGGTTCACCTCCATGACGCGCGCGACGAGCGCGCCGCCGGACGCCTTGAGTTTGAGGAAGTACGTGCCAGACATGTCGGTCAGATCGAGCTCCGTGATGGCCTCGTCGTTCGCCTGCACGCGCTTGAGCGTGTCCTTGAGGCGCGTCGGCGCCTTCGCCGTCTCCTCGCTGCTTTCGTCGGCAGCGTCACGACTCGCGAGCGTGGCGGAGTCCGGGTCCTCCTGGTTCGACGCCTGCTGCGCGAACGCCTTGGCGCTCGCCGCCGCTTTCGCTGCCGCCGTGGGGGACGTGCGCTCGGGCCCGCGCTCCTCGAGCGAGAGGCCCTTGACGTCCACGGCGCTGCTGGCACTCATTGTGTGCTCGTCCTCCGTGTGCTTGAGCTGCTGCTGAGGGTGGAATGCGCTGCTGCTGATGGTGGAATGAGAGGCAGAGAGCGCCTGCGACGCTTGAGCAGAAAGTATCCGACCACCTGAGTCTGAGATGTATCAGACGGAATAAGACCGAGCGGCTGGTCATCAGTCTTGTGGAGCTCCTCGAAGAAGCTGCACGCAGACCAACTGCGCTCTCTTGCAGACTTGCGGTCGCTCACACGTGATGGCCATGAGATTCTGTCTGTCTGCATCAAGCCAGCTTGGAACTACATGTGAGCTCTCGATCGAGTTGGAACGATTTAGCACCATCGACGCTGGTGAGTGCGAATCGCGTGTTTGGCTCTCGTGCATCGAGTCGATGCTTTGTGTGTGGCGCTGTGATGATTGCCAGCTCTCCATGTCTGTCGCCCTTAACACAAAGCGAACGACAACTTGGCCCGGTGACGATTGAGCGCTCACCCACACAAGTCTCGTGCAATGGTCACAGCGAAGGAAGGCGGCGTCATCACTAGAGGACTACAACGCCGATCGAGGGTGTTTAAACGCAACGCGGACGCCAAGTCGGACCCGACGCAAGGCTCTACGCAGCGGCACTGCTATAGAGGCTCCCGAACTTGCGCGACGCAGCAGAGAAGACGAGATTGCAAGATAGCCTCAACCTGCGACGCACCCGTGAGCGTCAGAAGCACCGAAGGCACAAGTCGGGTTCCTCTCCACCAGCGCGTCTTGGCGGGCGCCGCCAGCGGGTCGTCCGTATCAACACTCGGCGTGCACAAAGACACGAACGCGGATGCACAAGCACCGCAGTGACCTTCGCTCCTGTCGGCGCATCTGCCAACTGTGCTCCGAGCTCGATTCGCGCCGGCGAAGAAGATGAGGAATGAGGCCGCGAGTCGGTCTTCTGGTGTTTGTCGTCTTGCCTCGCACCCTTTCAAGCAAATTTGACAGGGATCGTGTGGCACCGGACACCGCGAAGAGGGGGAGGGACCTTCAAGCCGCGGCTGTGACGCAGAGGCGCAGACTCGCGCGCTCCGCCATTCCGATTGCTTGTTTGCGCGCTGCTCGCGCTCGCGATCGAAGCCTCGACAAAGGCGAGCCTTACTCGAGAACAACGACACCAGACTCTGAGCCGGCAACGCCAGAAGCGTGTCGAGGCGAGAGAGTCAGCAGCGCGTCGAAGAACCTCGAGAGGGGGGCTGGGCTGCCAGCGCGCGCGATGGCGCCGCCCAGAAACCACCTTCCCCAGCAAGTCGACAAGCTGGACCCGCCGAGATCGTTTGGAGCGCCAGCCTCGAGGAACTCGGTGGTGATTTCGAAATTGGTGGGACGGCTTAGCAACTTCAAGAGTGAGTAACTCGAGAAGTACCTTGATTTTAGCACTATCAAATATCCATTTGGAGCATACTCAAACCTATTCTTTTAGTTCAGCACGTTTTTTCGGAACATTTTCGACCTGTGGTATCTTCTCAGATACGATTGCGCTGACTCCTTCCTCGACACGTGACCTCCATCGCACTCGGTATGACCTCCGCACTCGATGAGAGCTTGACACTCAACGCGCTGAATGAAGCCTGGACCGATTGATCGCTTTGTGCCACCAAAGGCCGCCATCGACACGCCACCACCTCCCGATCCCCGCATCCTGGTCCAGACAGCCTCGCGAATTGCAGCTCTCACAACGAGCTTTCGACTGCTCCTGGCTTCGCTGAAGTTCGCGAGAGGGAAACACGTTACCGCCGCGAGGCGCATCCTCACCAGAGTCCGCGGGCGGGAAGCAAGTCGGCAGATGAGTGGTTCTCGATCCCGTTGAACCCCGAGGGAGATCTCCTTCACACCGCCCGCCTTCAGCGCTCGTTTTCTCCCGAGTCGCCGCTGCTGGTGCAGACTCGCGCGTGAATGCCTCGGTCACTCTGCAGCTCATTCCCGAATCCGCCGTCACACGCGAATCCCAGCCGACCCGCTCCGCTCCGCCTCCCCCACTCCATTCGCCGCAATGAAGTCCTTCTTCGCGCTCGCCGTCGCCGCCACCGCGCTCGCCACCGTCAACGCCGTCGACTGCGACGCCTCCAAGCTCGTTCCGCTTCTCCAGGACGCTGACGTCAAGAAGTGCGGCGCGGACACTGGTCTTCAGCCTCCGATCCCGCCGACTGCGGATGTCCTCCCCAAGCTTTGTGGCAACACCGCGTGCCAGGCGGCACTCGCTAAGCTGAAGGGCGTGCTGAACGGTGACTGCACCATCGCGGGCATCGCGCTCGAGTCCCAGTTCATTGCTCCGATCGAAAAGTACTGCGCGAGCGCCAGCCCGTCGCCTGCCACGACGGCGCCTGCGCCGGCCACGAGCCCGTCGCCGACGACCGCGGCCCCGAAGACTCCGTCCCCGTCGTCGGTCGCGCCGACGCCCGCCTCGAACTCGCCGACGACCACCTCGCCGAGCACCACCACGCCGAGCACGAGCAAGCCGGCCACCGGCGGCTCGGGCAACGACACCACGATCGAGGAGAATCCGATCGACATTGGCTCCAACTCTGGCTCGCTCAACAGCACCGTCTCGAACTCGACGACGCCGACACCGACGCCGACGTCGGGTGCGTCCTCTGTCGCGTTCGCCGCCAGCGCCGTCGTGCTCGCCGTCGCTGCTGCGTTCATGTAAGCCGAAGGATCGTCAGTGTGCGTGTAGTGTGTCTTTGTGCGAAATGGGGAGAACGACGAAGTCGACGACCGAAGTCAATACACTTCTCGTGTCTCTTGTATCTCGTGCCTTGTGATCCTTGATTGGTCTCAAACCGACGAATCCACAGTGCCTACACCACCACTGACTGCATAGCGCTGCGAAGAACGATGCCGCCCTCGACTAAATATCCACGAGGTCTCTCGCGTGGACTAACCACGACCTGACGATCCGGTGGACACTGCTCCTCCTCGCTCGCTCACTTAGGAGAACACAGGGTTCCTGACTCTCTGCTCATTCGCCAACCTGCTCGTTCACACACACACACTTCTCTCTTCACGCGTCGCCTGCACCAACACCATGAAGCTCGCTACATTGTCCGCGTTTGCCGCAGTGCTTCTCGCCGTCGGTGGCAGCTCTGCGGACGCCCAGTCGTGCAACTCGCTCAAGGTCGCGGCGTTCTTGATTGACTCGGACGTCGTCAAGTGCACCACGGCCACGGGACTCGTGCCGCCGTCTGTGCCGAGCGCCGACGTGCTCGACAAGGTCTGCACCAACACCGCGTGCCAGGCGATGATCAAGTCGCTTAAGGACCTCGGGCTAGGCGACTGCACGATCTCGGAGGTGCCGATCCAGACGGCGTTCATCACTCCGATCGAGATGTACTGCGCAGGCAAGACGCCGTCGTCCTCCTCGCCGTCAACTCCGTCGCCCACTTCGCAAGCGCCATCGCACGCTTCGGCACTCGCTGCTGTGGCGACAGCCACAGTTGCTGCTGTCGCTGTGCTCTGGTAATGTGTCGAGCTGGGTGCTATCGGGACGAACATGATCGCTTCATCGCAGCTGCATCTCCGCTGTCACGGGTTGAAGTGGCAGTGAGAGCTTTGTCTCGAGCAAGTTCAGAGTGCGCTGGGGTCAGATCGATTGCTGGCACTCAAGAACTCTCAAGCCCACGACTGGACATCGGACTTCACCCACTTTCCAGTCTAAAGCACAAACGTAAGAATCGTCAAACGCCTTTCACTCTCCGATTCGCCTTCAGGTGCTCACTCGACTCGAAGATGAAGCTCACCGCCATTGCCGTCTTCGTCGTTGCCACGATGCTTGCCGTTGGGACGGACGGCGCAGAGTGCGGCGTTGCGCTCGTCGCCGTGCTCTCGATCCCGGAGATCACGACTTGCCAGAGTGACTCGGGATTGAGTCTGGCGTCTCCGGCGCTCGCAGCTGGTACACTCGTAAAGTTCTGCAGTAGCGACGCGTGCCTCAAGGTGTTGACGGCGGCGAAGGCGCTCGGGCTGCCGGAGTGCACGATCAGCGGCAACCAGCTCTACAAAGACATCCTGGACCCGGCAGAGGCAGCGTGCAGCAGTGTTGACCACTCGACACACAACCACACCTCCACGCCGAGCAATAGCACAACGACTGCACCCACCAAGACTCCGAGCAGTGCCGACAGTAGCAACAACTCTACCGCAACGAAGTCCCCGTCAAGCACGAGCGCCACGGTTGTGAAGACTCCGACGGCAACTACCACCGCGAAGACGCCGACACCGACAACGACCTCCAGCGCATCGCCGCTCGCCGCGCTCTCGGCGACCTGCGTTGCTCTCGCTCTATCCGTCGCCAGTGCAGCGTTCTGACACAGCGCATACCAAGAGCTCGTTCGCGCTTTCAGCGTAGATTCGTTGGTTCCTGTCCATCGACAAGCTCAACTTCATGATCCTCTTTGCAAATGCGCCAACCACTCTCCGTTCGACCTGGCGACTGCGCAAGAGCGAGTCCGCTGCTCCCGCTACTTACATCGCTGCTCGCACAACAACATTGTCTGCATGGGTTCGAGATGCATTGGATCGTCATTTTCGTTCCATACTTCACTCCAACCTCACACTTGCTTTCAGTATGTTCGCAGAAGTTCCCAGTTGGAACATTGCGCCAGGCGAACACGTACGCTTTACCAGCCGTCGTGATAGGGCTATCCGCGGGAACGAGGCCCAGAAGTGCCGGACACGCCTCGACTCCTCCAAGTCGACCGCAGCCACGTACGTGCAAGGAGCTGGAGCGAGCCGGCGTGGGTTCGGCGAGGATACACACGCGATCCGGACCCGAACGAACACACACGCTGGACGGTCTCAGCGGCGACAGCTTCTATGAAGAAGAAACGCTGTCGATAGTCCGGGCGCTCGCGTACGCCCGCCACAAATTCCACATGTTGAGATTCGTCCTGTGAACAGTTCGTTCAAGCACCGAGTCAGGGTACCTCCGCGTATGCCAGCTCGGCACCGCCTTCTCCGCGACCCCAAGCAATCCCCCATTCGTCAATTTGCCTCTCGCATCACACACCAGCTCAAGCCACTACTACTACACACAAGCAAGCCCAGATGAAGCTCTCCACATTCGTTGTCGCGCTCGTCGCTGCCATCGCCATCGTGTCCGGACACATCGAAGCAGCAGACACCACGTCGGCACCGCCGACTACCAGCAACTCGACCTCGACCACGCCGTCCGCGACGACGAAGGCGCCGACGGTGGCGGGCAACAGCTCCACGACGGCGACCACGCCGTCTACTACCACGAAGGCGCCGTCCACGTCGGGTACGACGGCGACCACGCCTACCGCCACCACGAAGACGCCGTCCACCACGAGCAGCAGCAGCACGACCACGACCAAGTCCCCGAGCGCGACGCCCGCCGCCACGACGAAGGCGCCGACGTCGGGCGCCTCGGCGCTCTCGCTCACCGCTGG